>VWPU01010368.1:0-156060 GCA_013398955.1 Callaeas wilsoni
AAGGAAAGGAAAGGAAAGGAGTCAAAATACCAAAATGTCAAAATGCAACAGTAATCACCATCACCAGTAATCAATGATAATCCACAGGAGCTCAAGTTGTGCTGAAAATAAGCAGAGGATTGTCTTCTAAGACTGCTTTGGTATCTCTGCTAGGTGACTAATACAAGTGAGAAAGTACACGGGATAACAGGTCTAATAGTTTAAAATCGTTTGGGAGGGAAACATTTTTCCTGAACTATGTGCTAATGCTATTAGCTCCAGTAACTCGAGCCTCAGGGTGATCCCATTCCAAAGCAGATAGACAATATCTGAGCAGCAGAGTCTCTGACCCTATGAGATTTGTAGACAGAGACAGACCTAGACAAGACCAAAAAAAATCTGAGATCAAAGTGTGGTAGAGAAGCTACAAGCTTGTCCTGCTTGCACAACTTGACATTAATACACAATATTTATTCATCATTCGGTACAAATCTGAATGATTCTGAGTAAGCTTAGCAGCAAGAGATTACTTGTCATTTAGCTATGTATCTGACTCAAAAGGATTATTTTAATACTGATATCAATATTACTCGGTTTGCACAGGCTGAGTGTTTGCCATGCTGTGACTGGAATTGGGGACTACAGAGTGTATCTTGCTCTCCTAATGCCAGTTCCGTGGCTTGTTTCTGTCAAAGAGGAATCGTCACTGTAAATCCGTGCTGTGATTGCAATGCGAGCTACTATTACGAAGGCATGAGGGGAGAAGAGTACTTCTGTGCACTACTTGGAATCCAAATTGAGATCTGTTCATTCAGAATTATTCATCTGGTAAACAGTTTTTTCCATTAGTTTTTATGGCCTGAACATAGGAAATTATTAAGATAAGATGCACACAACTAGGGACTGTCACCCAGTTATGGTACCGAGTTATGATACAAGAATAATGGGGTAGAGTGAGAAACAGAAAATGTGAGCTTTCTACCTGGAGCAGAAAACACCAAAGCAACACTCACTGCACGCTGTAAAAGATAATAATCTCTGTAGCTCACAGAAGAAACGTAAACAATAAATTAAATAACCACACTGATGAGCAGGGACAATATCAAAAAGAAAATAACCAACCTAGAAAACAATCAAAGGCAGAAAAACATCAAATTCTTAAAACCAGAAAAGCCAAATATTTGTGAAATTAAGGTATAATAAATATCCAGGTAGCAAAGAGAACCTATTAAGTGCTGTCATATATATATATATATATATCTATCTCAATATTTTTCTTCACATCGACTGCTTTCTTGCTTGTGCAGCTTTCAGCTACAGATATTATGTCAATGCATTTAGCAGACAAGCTCATGACAGGAATGTATTAAAAATAAATAAAGAAAATATCTGTGAAAGTGACTAATGTATGTCAGCAGGTCTGTAAATATCATTGAATTACTAGTTTTTAGAAAACCCATACACCACAGCCAACAAATGAAATGCCTGTGAAATGCTATTGAAATATATTAACAAATATTTTGCTTTCCTATTGTCATGATCTCCAAAGTAATTTTGTGTTCAAGTGCTGCGACTCTATAAAAGACCTCTACTGGTAATTTGGAGGGAAATCATCTATGTTTTAGTTTAGACAAAGCAGTAATTCTTACATTCAAGTAAAGGTCAACTACCATAGCCAGATGCAGCTGTAATGAAAACGTGTTCTGCTGAAAAATGAAATAGTTCTTTCCATATTCCATGTCAAATGCCTCTTTAAATGAACTGTATTAAAACTGTACCAAAAAAAAGGTAGCCACTAATCCTTCAACTGTCAGGTATGATAAGGAATTAGTGAGATGTGAATTGCAGGAAAACAGCCCCAAAAACAAAACATTTGAAAAGTCTGATTTGTAATGAAGGTTGGGATTGCTTAAAAATAGCAAGGTCTAAACTGTTATGGATAGCATTTTATAGGTTTATGTACCAGATTTGGATGTATTTATAAGATTTATAGAATTTCAGCCACTGCCTTTTTAGAACAGAAGAGTAAAATATTATGAACGGTTAGGTCATAGTGAAGAATTGGGAGAAACTTGTGCTTAAGATACCAGAGTATTTGTAGTGTCCTGAAAATTAAGATTCTGCTCTAATTTTTCTGTACCTTTGATGACCTCTTCATGAACTACTCTCACATAATCAGCTTGATGTGATACTAGGAGCTGGGACAAAATTATTTATGAACATGATTCAAATTTAGTAATATTAGGATCTCATTTTCCAGCTCTAAGTGAAAACATATTCTGAGCACTTAAAAAATATTTAAAAAGTTATGGTCTATGTCACTGAGTGCTATGCATAATTGATAAATGTGTATTTTATAATTGCGAAGTTCACACAGACTTTTAACAAAGTCATACGTATTTCCACAAGGAAAATAAAATTATGTTAAAATTTGAACTCTTGCTAAAGAGACTAAAAAATTACCTGCTACAGTATTTTTCTTCAGAAATAAACCTACCGAATTTCTACAGATTTGCTGCCAGAAACGTCTGTCTCCCTGTTGTCCTTGATGCCTTAGTACAGGTTATGATTCAGTTCAATTTGAAGGGTAGCCTAAAAGACAGAGATACGGATCCAAGCAGCCTTCACATCATTAGAGTCTGGGAGCTATGCAGACCTAGATTTTGAATGAAATCTCTGCTTAGAGGACGCCAACCAAGATCAAGATTTCAACTGTATTTGCATTTGTATAAAGCCAGAAGGGTTTGGCTGAAATTGTAGACTTTCCCAAGCGAGCATTTTTAAGCTTCAGTGTCTCATGAAATCCACAGCTAGACAGGAAACAGAATTATTTTTGAGTTTGTTTTAGGTCCCTGTAAGAACCAAGGGGTAGTTCACAAATTTTCCACTGACAAGATTTTTAAAAAACCCTCTAATAACCCAGAGAATGTTGAAATCTTTCAAACCAATAATGTTTCATTTTTGCTATGTTAACCTGTGGTGACAAATCAGAATTGATACAAATGGGAAATTCAAAATAACTCATTTCAGCATTTTCCAAGAAAAAATTGCCTTAGAAGAAGAAGAAACACAGCTCCATAAAACTTTCACCTTTCAGTAAACTAATGCTTCTGTTGCATTTTTTTAGAATAGCAATTCTTATTATCCTAAGCAGAATGAAGGCAAAATAAGCAGCTTCAAAAAATAAGGTAAAATCAAAGTTCTTTTGAAAGAACTACTTGAGATGCTCAAATGTGAGTGTTTTGAAGTGCAATGGTAGAAAGAAAGTTTGTATCTTAACACTGGAACTTTTTTTTTTTAAAGTAAAGATGAGAGGAATGGAATGAACCACATCCAAGTTCAGTCATCAGGAGGGCAGATACTAAAATCTGAGCTGGTCCTCCTGGGCTCCTGGCATAGACCATCAGTCAAGAGGAAAACACAGATCCAGAGCATGAGTTATCTGACTTACTTTGGATATGGATCTTAGGATGAAACGGGTCACACCAGGAAGGGGACATTCTCACTCCCTTACAAGCAGCCAAACCCGGTCCCAGTTCAGGTGCAGACTGCTGTGGTCATGTCAGAAGACTCAGACCCATGGAGTATGATCACAACAAGAGAAAAAAAGAGGCAGGTATGGCTGTCCTAGCTGTAAAGCATGGATTTAACTCTGGCAATTAAAAAAGAGAAAGTACGTGTCAGCCACGCATGTATGTGCCCAGCTTACGTGAGGTTGTTGCCTCAACACAGCAGATGGAATGAAAAAAATCTTTTAGACAAGTTTGCCTTCTCCTTTGCTTTTCTTCTTTCTCCTGAAGGACAACATAAGACGTAGCTTTGCAATTTAATTAAATGTGACATGTGTTGCTATAAGCCACATACTTGCAAGTACAGTATTTATGCCAAGTATGAGCAATCCTAGAGTAATTATGGTGTATGTTTTACAGAGGGCATGTCACTCAGCAGACAAGTTTCATGAAAGGACTAAGAAAAAGAAATGCCAAAAAAAGAAAAGGAAATTATGGGCCAGAGGGTTTAAAGCTCCCAGATGAATAAGTGAAACTGGAAAGTCTCTTAATGACAGAGGAGCAGATATGACAATAATGATAATAAAAAACTAGAGGTTAGAGTTTAAGGTCAGACTGCCAAACCAGACACTGTGCTCAGGCTGCTGAGAGGCAATTACTCCAAGACTTGCCAGGAGAAGTACTTTTTCCAAAGATCTGCTCCCGAGCCCTTGGGGTGTAATTCCCTTTCAATGCTACAAGCTGGATACGAAAGCCAATTTCAGGAGGTGGAGAAAGAGAAGCAATGTCTGCCAGGGGGATGCCTGGATGTGTCCATAGGTAGACTCTGTCTGAAAAATCCTGCTACAGCTTTCATGTTTTGGTGCATAACATCACTAGCCAAAGCCAGGTGAGATATTGTGACAGTCAAGAAAATACATATAGATGTTTTGGTAGTGAACACAATTTTCAAAACCACTTAAATGCAAAATACACTTTTGTTTTTTGGTCACAGAACAGATATTCAGTTCAGACTGGTTTATAAACTGCTTTATAAATTACTGTGATTACAATTGCACAGGCATTAAAGTATCACGACACTGTAAGATACTCCAGTATCAATAAAACTATTATAAACTATTTTAAATCTTCTTCCCCTTTCTACGTGACATTCAGCTAGGCAGATAGTGACATTGCTACACTGGAGTACTTGGGGAGGAGATTATCTCTAATTACATTGAGACAGTAAAAATTACACAACTATTGTGTGAAGGAGCCTAAAATATTTCAATGTAGTAGAATGTGCTCAGGGGCTAAATCCTAGGCTTCTAAATAATTTAAATATATTTGAAAATTATTTCTTTTCACACTTAACACCTCGGGTGAAAAAGATGTGCTCTCAGACACTGAATCACTTCAGCAGTCTCACAGAAAAGCATCAAAGCAATACATAACACCATGCAAAAAACCCCACCAGAGTACAAAATTGCAGGTGGAGCCCAGGTGCCTCGATTAACTGCATTAAACTAACACGTGAGGGAACTCGTTTTCTACTCTCCAGTTTGTGTATGGCAGTTACTTACACGGTATTTATTCTCCCAGATTCCTGGGGGCTTCCATAATCTCAGAGTTGTCCTCTTGTCTTCTGGACCATGCCACTGAGTGGTGCTTTTTCAGCTTTACTTTTGGAGGACTCATTTTTCTCCCTTCTCGTATTCTCATTTTCACTTACCTTTTTTTTCTCTGAGCTATCTCAGACATTCAGATGGTCCCAGCTGTCATCTTTGTAAACAGATTAAAATACCTCTAGTTTACATTCAATTTAGGGTGAAACATTCCACTTTGGATCCATCTCCAAAGATCAGTTACTACAGGAATGAAGTTCATTATTTTCTATCTATCCATTTAATTGTCTGAGTAGTGAAACCAAGTGGACCACCAGAGGTTATCTCAAGATATTGGTACTCTGCCATTTCTCTAAAACCACTTAGATAACTGTTCAGTTTTCTATCTTTAGATTAAAGTTTAGATGGAAAAGCCTGACTTAAGTATTAACCTTAATGCCTTGCTCTGAAAGTGAATGGGATGATCACTTCAGCCAGTTTCAGAAGCAGAGTTTCAGATGTCAGGGGAAAAGTTGCATCCTGTGCTTTCATGATTTTCCTGATGAGTCCAGCTATCAACAGATTGCTACTGAACAGTGAGTTTTCACTGAAATTTTAGACCAATTACACTGAAACCAAAGAGAAATTATCCTGGATTTTTCACACATAAACATGTCAGAGAGCTGGTTTTTTCATGTGTTTATAATAGCTCTACTAGAAAGTTGCACCATGCTATGGATCAAAGTCACTCTACTACAATCCCTCTGTATCTGATTATAGAGTTCAGATACTTGTAATTTTCTATAATTTCTCTGCAGCATCAGCTCCACAAACAACTAGATTTGGACAAAGCAGCCCATTTGTGTTTTTATAAGTGCTGAGACGATGACATCTGCACTTCTCTCTTTCTACCGGAAATATATTTTATTGGATATCTCAGGTTTGCATTTATTTTCCTTTGTTTTTATTGGCATCATCTCACTGGGAGCTTCTAGCATTTTCAGTGACCAACAAATACAAGTCAGGCTTTTTACTTCCTCACTGTTGTTTACAGCTGATGAATTTCCAGCATATAATGGACATTTGTATTAATCCCTAAGAGCATGACTTTGCATAGGGAACTGCCTAATTTCATGCTTTTTTGATACTCCAGCCCTCAAGGTGACCCATTGCTCCTCCATAACAACCATTGCTCACAACTTCCATGATCAGCACATTTCATTATCGGACTCCTGCTTTTGAGCTAAGTACTTTAATGGAAATATTAAATAAGACTGTCCCAAAATTGATCCTCGAGGGGCTCTGCTGATAGTCTCGGAATATCATTAGGCCTTACATTTTAATACTAATTATATTGTAGTATTTGCATCAGGGCAGCAATGCTCCCGCAGCACTGCTCCCATGTGGACTCATGACAGGGAGCCCCTGTTCAGAGGAGCCAACCACCTGAACTGGCCAGACAAATGCAGACGGGCTGGAAGCAGCATCCTACTGCTTTGGCCAGGATCTGTAACGCTGTAGCTGTAATGAAGATTATCTAATAATATAAAATTGTTTAAAATTTCCGTTGCTGCCACTTGCAGACTAAAAGAGAGGGAAAATATCCTGCCGTATCTTACTGAACTGCAAGAATGATGATCTAAAGTCAGTAGAAAACTGAAGCTGCTAAGCAGCTGATTAGAAAAGAGAAAGTGATAAAGACACTGCTGCCCATTAGGATGCTTGAAGAAATATTCAGAATATTTCTTGTATGTTCTTCACAAATCTGTCACACAGGGCTTCTCTGGATGTTTTGAGTGAGATTCCTAACCATTTCATAGAAATAGTTTTCAACACTAGTTTCAGTATTTCTGGGAAAAAAAATTAACATGCCATCTTTCACCAACACAAAATTGGTTTGACGACAATAATCAGAAATCTATGAAGAACTGTTTTGTTCTGCTTGTTGAAGTATTGCAACCAGCATATACTTAAGGGAAAGTTCCATTTATATTTTTAATCTCAGTTTTTCTTTGATCCTTTCTATAACTTGATGGTAATATAGAGATTAATTTATTTTAAAAATTGATAAACTGAATAATACACTTTGTTAAGAACTCTGTCACTGTATCACTGATAGCAGCAAAATTGTCCCATTGTTAACTGGACTACCATCCTCCATAGTTTGCCATCAACAAGAAGTATAAACCAACTGAAATTAGTACATATGTGTTTTCCTGGCACTTGGAATCTGCATTTTCCCAGTGTGGGCATGATGTCAAAACATAGTGACAGTGTGCATGCATCCAAGAAAGCAAGCCTACAAGCAGTGAGCATGGAACAAAAAAGAGAATCCACATAAAATCTATTTTTGTTTTCTGGTTGTTGGTTTGGTTTCTTTTGTTTTTTTTTTTTTGTAGGGCAGATTTATTGCACTTCAGCAGACTGGTTAACTAACTCAATAAAAGCTCTCCAAAAGCTATTGAGAAAACAGCCTGACTGATTGCAAAGCAAAACTGACAGAAGTGCTCCTACTACTTATGGCTTATCTAGAAACGTTCATATTCAGAGTGCTTGACAGACATTAAATTAATCCCACTGTATCTTAATTCTAATTGCCACAGGGATTCAGACTGTTCTGAGGCATATCTGCTGCAGAAGTTAAGTGTCTGTTGCACCCTCCTACTGCAGGAAATACAGTTAAGCTCATTTGTTATTTCAGTGAGAATATTCCTCCAAGGTTCTTTTCCTACCTACATTTTAAAATGGGGCTCAGAGGTGCTCGTTGGTATCTTGTCAGCACAGCCTTTTAAATCTGTTAGCTCTGTAAAAAATGGATGTGGCTGTAATGTCTCACTTGAAAGTTTTATGATGGTTACTGTGGTAGCCAAAAATGGCAATCTCACCTGGTTTTTGTTACTCCTGAGCTTTGATATACAATAAAGTAGGACCACAACACTCTTTACTTGTTCTTCTTCTGGGGGAAAAAATCCACCAAAACAAGCCAGAAAACACATGTAAGCGCAGTTTTAACCTCCCTCTTCACCTCCCTTGTTCAACTTCAAATTCTACATTCAGTACATGTAACGTTTCTGACCAACTCCTTTCCAAGCTCTTGCACACTCCATCAGCTCATCCCAGATCAGGGTGACAGGAGGACCAAATGTTTCGGGGTTTGACAACCAGATTTTTTTCATGGTCCAAGACTAATATTCTGGAAATAAGTTTCTTCAGCCCCTGTCACCTTAAATTGAGCTTCATGTTGCTGCCCCACTTAACCTCCTCCTCAGAGCACGGTGGGCAAAGCCCGTGACAGCCGGAGAATTAAAAATGTCCATGTGGACGGAAAAAAGAACTGTACCAGGTGCTGCACTGACAGAGCATCAGTGGACTGAGCTTGTATTCGTGGCATTTATTAATGTGGAAAACAGGAAAACATTGCAGTCCTTCAGAAACTGAACATCAGCCCTCTGCTAGCCTTTGTGATTTTGATATTCTGAGAAGCGCTACAAAGGCAGGATTGGGTGTCTGTAGTGTGTGCTCTGGATTTACTGCCTGCCTTCATTTTAGCCAGCCAAAGTGAGCTCCCAAGGATTAGGTTCCCAGTAAAGATGTAGTCTTGGTTTCATACTACTATACAGAGTTTTAATGGAAAAATTAAAAAATTTCCCCTGAAGAGAAGCATTTGCAAACTACTCACCGAACTCACGGCGTTGCTCAACAAACAGAAAGGGTTTTAGCAAACCAGACAGTCACACCCTGTGACTTGGGTTTTGTAGGAAAAAAGGTAAAGTGCGAGTGAAGAATGTCAAAATGCAAGCACAGAAGGGCAGAAAAATTTAGGCTCATGAACAAATGTAGGTTCTTTTCCTTTACACCTTGTGCACACAAAGCTGATGATGATTCTTGGAAAGTCCTGCCAAAGAATTCAACCTACAGTAGCGTAAAAATATACATGTCCCTCCTAGAGGAATCACATAAGAATGAAATTAGCTCCAGGAACAGACAGATAAATCTATCTATGTAGCCATTTGGCACTTAGGAATTGTGTACATGTGCCTCAATGGATTTTGTTTCCTGTAAGACTGGAGTCCATTGGCACCTTGCATTGTTATACTATTTCAGGTATTAGTACCCAAAAAATACAGACTTTGGGATTATGATGGTTTGTAAATTTCAAGATGCCTAAGATATCAAATGCTGCAATCTTTGTAGTATGATTAACAAAGGCTATGGGAACTAACATTTTTTTTCTATTTTAATTAGTATAAGTAACGTGAGGGATCAGCAAGGTAAAGACTTGGCCTGCTGCTGACAACACTGTGGTCAGCTTCACTTTTTTCAGGCTTTTACTAGCTATGAGGAACTGCATTGCTCTGTACTCAGCTCAGTAGAATGCAATTACTTGTACAAACATCATTTTCAGGAATATAACGAAATCTTTGATACTGTCACAATTAACATAGCAGAAATAAAGGTTCTTGGTCATTATTTTCATGCTATCCAAACAGAAATTAGAAGACAGACATTAGAAATATCCTATTAGTTACCATTTGCTGAAAGAAGGGGTGGAGGTTTTTTTTTTAATTTTTTTATTTATTTTGCTTTTATCCTTCTATGGATCAAAGCCGATAAGGGCTCCTTTACTATTATCCCTTCCTGCTGACTTTGAACCACATCTGTGCTTTAAGACTGGTGGGAAGCCACAGAATAAAAGTCGATACTAAGTAGTTTTATTCTACATTTCCTGATGTTGCTTTTGCTAAAAGTATCTTAGCCTTGAAAAAAAAAAATCAATAAACACTATTTTTATCCTCATGGCTTTGATTGTCATGCTCCAAGAAAAATCTGAAAAGCAATTGGTTCCATTTTATGCCAGATATGGAGACTAGAATTGAGTAGGTCCCATCCTCATCATCTCATGCCACAAGGTGAAAACCATGGTGAATTAAAACCTCATTTTTTTTCTTCTGGTAGCTTAAAATGAGGCCATTTGTTGTATATTTAGCAAAGACCTCAAACAAAATAAGCATGCAGCAGGGATTTCACTGTTCTTCCAGTGCTCATTGCATTGTGATGGCTGTTCTCTGCCATTCCCTAAGAAGGCAATTCACTTCCAGAACAGTTTAATTCAACACTATTTTTGCCATTAGTGTCAATGAGACTCAGGTTACTTGGTGCCTCAATTTTTTTTTTGCTCTTTATATCCCTTGATTCATCTTCTCCAGCCTGCCTTCCTCCTTTGTAGCTTTCATAGAGACTGGATTCCAGTTTCATCAATTCCTCTTCCGAATAGGATGGAATTTTTTCACATCCTCAGTATGGACAGAGAATGTAAAAGGATCCTCATTTCCATGGTGTCATCTCAAAATGTTTGAATGTTTCTGTGATCCAAAAGTCAGTGGCTTGCTAAAAAGAAAGGAGTAATTTAAAAAATAATATTATTAATCTTCAGATGTTTTACTGCCACAGACAGCACTGGCTTTTACGAAGAACATATTTACAGGTAACAGAAAAATCATCATAAACAATAAAAAAAAAAAACTAAAGAAAATCAAACCTGGGTAAACAGCTCACTCTGAGAGCCTGTGAGCAACACACAGTTGTTGCCAATTTTAAAGACTCATTGCATGACCTAAATTCTCAAATTTTCGGTCAGTCCAATATAAAATGAAGCTGTTGAAGAGCATGTCCAGTGAGGATGATGTCCATGGCAACACTGGGAGTTACTCATGTGTGTGGGCAAACCTCAAACACCCATAAACAAGTTCACCTTTCATGTGAGTGTTTGCAACAGACTCTGAGTTCCCAACCTTAATCTCAGCAAATACAAAATTCCATACACATGAAAATCTGCATTTGCAAATACCAGAATCTTCCTGTGTACACACTAAACACATTCTAATATACATAAGCAATCGGACTTTCATTTGCAAAGAATTTTCATCTGTAACATAAGCAAAAAAGAAGTATAAAATAATTTTCTCTACTTTTAAGTAGATCCTTTAATTAATTTGTAAACTTCACTTAGGGGATACAGCATTTTTAATTTTTAATAGACGGTTCTGTTGCTGACAGAAAATCTTTTAGGAGCTATGAATACAGAGGTGGGATGTTAGCTTTCAAAAAAGCATATTGCAGAACAGATGCTATGTTGGACAGATCCTACAGTTTTCCCATGGAAGTTCTTACCTCCTTAAGTTTACTGAAGGAAGATAATAGATTAAAGGAAAATAACGCAGAGAATGTTAAAAGGAAAACATTGTGTTAAATTTACACGCTAACTAAAGCTATAAATTAACCAGGTTGTTATTTTAACAAATAGCTAGTTCAGGAATGCAAGTGAGGTGGTAGATACTTAATATATACAAGACTTGAAGCAAATTACATTGCTTAGGTTTCACGATCAGTTGCAGCTAACCTACTCCTGTACAATTTTTGCAAATACAGATCTAGGGCATATTTGCATTATCCTAAAAAAAAAAAAGCACTTTTGTCATTTATACATCAGAATAATTACTCATTGGAAAATAAACTCATTGGATAAAAAAAATGCTAAAATATATGCAAGGCATTTTATAAAATTTTATAAATATTATTTTAAATCTCTTTCATAGTATATTAACAAGTATTGTTTTACTTCAACTAAAATCAAATTTAACAGGAACTCATACAGGATTTCACAGGAAACATTGCAAGAAAAAAATAAAATGTCTACATCCATTATATTAACTCAGCACACAAAAGCTATGGATTTTCCAGTGGAGTACTTGCTTTTTCAGGTATACAGCATAATCAAAACCCCTGAACACTACTTTGGTTGTGCTGGCTTTCCAATCACTTCATAATTCCTTAGGAAATGTAGCTATGTGTAAATGATCTCATTTTACTGTACCTCAATGGCAAAGACTAAACCAGGTGTGTCTCAATACCGACTAGCAGGAGTCAAAATTTCAAGATCAAGCTTGTATACATTTTCTCTTAATGACATTGATTTTGGCAAGAGCAGAGTGCACCGAGAACCCAGTGTGGGTGCAAGAACCCTTGACAGCTCTGCGACACACTGTTCAAGACACTGTCACAAGTGAACACAATCACAAAACAATCTAAGAAACCTTTTAGGGAACATCATCAACAAATTGGTAAAAAATCCATAAAAAATCTCATAGGGCAACATTTCCCACTTACTGCTGGCTGAGGTTCAGCTGGAGCCTGACTTCCAGTGAAGCTACACAGATGGACATGGATATCGCTGGGATCCAGCGCGTGGTTTCCAGTTTGTCACCGTGCCAGCAGAGAAGGATGTGAGTACCTGTCATTTCAGGCATGCAGCACCAGTGTTTCTGGGCAGACACACCTTACAGAGGTCTGCACACCACAGCTCCAACCAGATCCCAGTTTTGAGATGCTACACAACACCTCTGGCAGCAGGTTAAGGCTTTGTGCCAAGGGGCTGACGCGCTCACGGACACTTCTTGGAGCTCCACCTTGTTCCCCACACCCTGCTGTGGGAATGGCTTCACCCCAAACCAAAAGGCTGTTTCTGGTGCCAGGAAAGCCTTTCAGCTGTGCCCACGAAACCAACCTCCTCCTGCCTCCTCCAAAGGAAAGGTGCAAGACAGATGGATTATCTCCTGTGGCACATTCCAGGCTGTCTATGGGCTCCTGCCTGGATAATGCTGCCTCTAACATATGCTCATCTGAGGCACGAGGACTGAAGACATCCCCAAAAAAAATCAACACAGAAAGTTTACGCATTTAACTTAATTGTACTTAATCTTCATATGAGCTTCAAAGCTGCAGTTATGAAAAAAACCTGTACCTGAGACTTGTGCCTGTTAAGACTCTAGCAGTGTTCCATGGCAAGACAGAGCTTTAGTGTGCCAGTCAAAATCAGCAACTTTTAACTGGGATGAAGGGCAGAGGATAAGGAAAGGGTGATCAGTATGATTACAGGCTTATGAAAACACAAGAGTGGAAAAGGGGCCATCACCTACTCGCCTGTGATCCACAGCAGGGCTCTGTCAGCCACAGGATGGCTGCAGTGCAGGACAGCAGGCAGGTAAGGAAACTTGCATTTGTGCAGGTCCCAACAAACATACGACTCGTAACATTCATTCTCTTCACTTCTTTGGATCTTACTTCCTTTGTAGCCAACGTGTCTCACCCCCAAGGGGAATGCTTTTGTTGGTACAGATTTTCTTCATCAGCTCTCGCTGGAAATTGGCAGGCTGAGAGAAGTTTTCATTATTACAGTCCATGAAGCGCCCAGAAATCAGATCTTTAAGGCAATCAGTTGTGATTATTTAAAATCTGAGGCTGCATCAAGCTCTCCCACTTTGCTCATGCTACTGTAGCTGCATGATTTCAGTGGAACAGATCCTGGCTCTTGCCAACAGAAATAAGATTAGAGCTGCCCCTAAAATTATGCTTCAGGGAACACAAGAAACTACGCAGGAAAGATAATGTATTTGAGAACATTTTTAATAAATAATGTGACAAAAATTACTTTTCTGATTATTGGATCCTCAGTATGCAAAATTATGGCTAAAATATGAGGTTTCTTACATGAACATAATGAAAACATTAATCACATGGATTTTTCCTTTAGTACTGCACACCCTTTCTATGGAACCTTTCTTTAAAAATTAGCTAAATGAAAAGTTTCAGTCCTCGGTAAACACCAAAACACTTTTTTTTTCTTTTTTTTTTTTTTTTCATTGGGGCTAGTCCTGATAGCTGTCAATAAACAAACACACATTTTTCCATTAGCACCAATGACAAAGAAATTTTATAATTACAAAAAAGATCAGAAAATCTACAGACAGAGGACATCATTTGGCAAATTCAATGCAACTAATGCCTCTATTTCAGTTTTAATGATAATCCAATGTTGAGAGAGGCCACAGAAAAATTGGTAATTTTCTGTAAGTCCAGGAAAAGTGAGAAGTGTTTTGATTATGGCCCACATTTACGTTTGTTACTTTACCATCTGTCATCATTCAAATATTCCAAATACAAACATAGAGCATTAACAAAAAGATGAGAAATATCCCAAACAAATGCTTAACATTTTCAATAAGACAAAAAAAAAAAGGTTAATAGTTACAATGGTTTACAAACAAAGTTTAGTGATTGTGCTTTTAAAACCAAAAAAAAAAAAAAAGATAAGCAGTGCATTACAAAAAAATTCATTGCCAAGATCAAACAAAACTTCTTTAAGTGGCACTTCTTCTTTAAGGTGAATTGACACAAGTAGAGGTCTGAGATTTGGGCCAGTAACAGTTGATGATATTACCTAATCGTTATTAAAAATGTCCATTGATTTTCTTTTCACAAGCATTGTTGAAGCTGAAAATTAGAAAAAAGTTTGAGATAAACTTGCTTATGCTATGATTAGGCAAATAGCAATCACATTGGCTTGCCTCCTGCCTATCCCAAAGGACATTTTTAATAAGAATGTATTTAATGATGAAAATGGAAAGACAAATCAAAGTACCACAGGGGTTTAAAATGAGTACATATTTACAGTAAGAGCCACCTTGTCCCAAATTAATTTTACTTTCATTTGTCAAACTGCATCATCTGCAAAAGGTTAGCAAAAGACTGGCAGAAAACAAGACACACGGCCTGTGTTCAAACTGCAAGATACCATTTGCACTGACTGCAGACTACAGTGAAACCCCGAGATGCAAAGGATGTTCTGCACCACGTTCTCTTTGGGGACCTTCTCGATCACTCACGGCGTTATCGGCTGGCTCACTGGTGAACTGGCAGTGCACTGAGCACCGCCCTGCTGGGGAGAAACCTTGGAATCCCAGGCCCTGGAACTCCCTTCTGTTCTAATCCTGAAGCAGCAGCTGGCCCAAGTACCTTGAAGAGCAGCTTCCCTGCCTTCTCGGGCAGCGAAGGTGATGCACTCAGCGTTACGGAATAGGCGAGGGCCGTTCCTAGTGAGGAGGGTTTACAAAGAAAGAGTAAAATAAAAACTAGCATTCTGATGGCATGAGGAAAAAGGAAAAATTGTACACTCTGATTGCACTGAACATTATTTCTGGCGTCAAACATCATCAGACTTGAGGCATCTTAAGTGATTTATTTTTTTTTTCTGATTAGATTTTAAAAGCCTGTTACAGTACATGTTGTTGTCTTCAGCTTTCTGTTTCCTGTATTAAAAAAAGAGGACATAAATTACTACTTGTTAACCTTTATTACTTAAAATTTGGTTTACATACTTCTTAGACATTTGCTACCTTTAAATGATAATTACTACTTTTAATTATGCACAGCACTGTGACTGTATGTTGGCCACCCTTTCTACAATCAATATTTAAATGGAATCAATACCATTAGGCAGAAAAAAAAAAGTTCATATCTTAATATCTAATAAAATCTAGAATGCTAAACTCAAAAGATGTGAAAGGTAATGCCATGGTGTTCTTAGATGCTCTAGAGTTCTTTATTTTCAGTTTTGAAAGAATCTGGGTAACAAAGTGCTCTTCAAAATACTGTATTTCTGCAAGTTCTGTTCTGTAAGTTTTAGTGTGGTGACAATTATATTATACTATATGTTACTTGGTTCTTATGTTTTGACACATTCTTAAAGTTTATTTACTTGGATTGGGCATAACATTAATGGACAGATAAATGCACTAATTTTCCTGAACAGAAATATTTCTGGTTCAGAAGCATTTTTTCCTGGCATCTGTCTAAAAACAAAAAAAAGCCTTATTGTAGTCATCTTCAGTATTACAACTGCATTTACCTCCATCTCTTCTTCTTCTTCCTCTTCTCCTTGTTCATAGGCTCCCAGTACTTGCATTTCTGCAACATTCCTTCGGGCTAGATTTGCTTGATCTGCCCTCTGTCTGCCTCCTGACCCTCTTGACGACATGGAGCTGGAGGAGCTGGGATCTCTAGGATTATTTGATGTTGGAAACGTTGGTCTAGAATATGGCAGGATGTCCTCTGTATAATTAAATGCATACATTGTTATGTTTACAAGCCCAGAGATACTGTGTATTTCTGCATGCAGTTGATTTACTTTTTATGATTCTCAGGAGGTGTAAAGTGATGCCTGACAAGAACATGAAATATGCTGCTTCCATAACAGCATTACAGAAGCTTTCTCAAGGAAATTTATAGTCTTTACGTGGTAACGTTCACCACAGAAAAACTAATTCATGATTAGTGTCCATTTCATTTCAATTTAGGATCCCTGGCATACGTTCTATAGGAAAATGAAAAAAAAACCCCTACCCTTTGTAGTATATATTCGATATGACAGAGTAGGAGGAAATGAGAATACATGTATGATACAAGGAACTCACTGCATCTAAATACTGGACCCTCCATTTCTCAGGCTGAATTTGAGACAGAATTAGTTGCCATGCTTTAATATTTCACCACCATCCTCTACATTAGCATTCTAATAATTTAGTTCTACAGCAATCCACTGTAATCAAACTTTTATTCATGTGCCCATTTAACCAAACTCCCCTGATATTATCCCTAAATAGCTGCAGGTAGAAAGGACCAGGCATTCGTATCAATCTGTGCTCTTGGTGAACCCTTGGCCTGTTCCATTAATTAGTAAACTTACCACTTTCTTTATATGAGAGATTACTTTGATCAGGTCTGGCTCATATAATGCCATGTGAGTTAGTATTTATAATTAATCCACAACTGCTAGGGCTTTCTTACTTTTGAAATAGGACCAGGTATCATTCCTGCCCTTTTGTCCTCTACGAATTGGCAGAATGGGCCAAGTGCTGATCCTTTGGCAGAAAAGTTAGGTTTCTGACTTAGAGATGTACTGTCTGACTTCACTCAGTTCCCTTACAAACCAGAGGATAATTAGATACATTAAATATAACTAGACTACAAGTGTGTGGTAGGAGCAGGGATACCAATCTTTACAACTCCTAAGGAATATTTCTTATTGGTTTCCTCAGCATTAGCTTTAATACACGATGGGTCTAAGGGGAGCAAGCTAGAAAAAGAATGTTTTGTAAGCTTGCAATAAGCTTGTATTTCTGCTTTACCCTAACGGGAACCTGCAGTGTGACCCATATCAACACTATAGTTATGATAAATGGTGGCAATTCAGCAGCTCTAATTTCTCTTCAGCAGCCTGCCGAGTTCCCAGTACCAACACCCAGTACTCCAGTAAAGCCTGAGCAGGCAGAATGACCTTGAAGAAGGTGAGTTTTTGCTGGTGTGCCGTCTCGTTTTGGTGCTTTGCTTCCTCGCAGTTTGCCGTCGCTTTGCTGCTCCTGGGCCTCTCTGCGCTCCCCCGAGCCCGTCCGCACGTCGGGATGCTGCCTGCCCTCCGCCCCGTCCCTGCCCTTGTAGCCCGCTCCTTTCCTTTCCGCGGATCTGTCTGTCCTGGCGTCCATGGAAGCGAGTTTGGGCAGCACGACCGGCCGCACCTCCAGCTGCGACTTGGACTGGGCCGTCGGGGATTTTATGGCTGGAGGGGGCACAGGAGGAGGTGGCAAGTCTGCAGAGTTGAAAGAGAACGGTAATTGCGATGACATCACGCACGAGTGAAATTAAGAAATAGTATTTGACTTGAACTGAAGAAACAGATGCTATTGTTTACTTATAGCTCTCCCTCTGCCCTCCTCTCTCCACCCCAAAAAGTATTATGTTACTGTTAAAACTGCTGATGGGTATTTTTCAGAAAGCTTGAGCTTTAAAAACACAAAGGACGACCTCTCACTTCTTTTTCAAATCACAGTATTTTCTTAAAAATCATTACCAAAAACTGCAATAAACTTTAGGCACTTGGATATTAACATATCACTTATGGACATCAACAAAGACTTAAGGATAATAACATATCCTTCCTGATATTTATAATTTTTTGCCAAATCCATTCAAGAATACAGCAGCTTGTGCTGCAGTTGCTCAAGGTCTTCTGTGTAGTGAGCATTAAAGCAAACAGGCTGGGATGCAAGAATGTGTATCAGATGCATTGCTGGCATATGTAAGGATAAACTATATGTATGATTGCATTCTTCTTTTAAAATAACACGTTAAACTAACCACATATCCTTGATGTCTGTGGGTATGTAATGAAATATTAAAAAAAAGCACGGTCATTCAATGAAGTAATAAGCTCTCAGAAAGAACTTCAAAAAGAAGAAAAGACACACAAAGACTTCTGAATTTGTCTCTTTAAATTAGCACAGCTTCAGGGGCTCTAAAATTTTAAAGCATTATTTACAAAGCACACATATAATTTACTTTGTTACATTTTTCTATCCTTGCATTAAGAAACAAAACTAGAATATGTAAAATGTTCATCAGGATACAGCACTGCTCTGTGGAATATAAAATGTGAAGAAAAAAATATAGGAGCCAAGCAAGGAAGCGGCAGTGCAAAAGCAGTTCACAATAAAGCTGTAGGCACAATTCACAGATATATAAGAGAACAACAGGTTAAAAAAGTGAGATGAGGTTAATATTCTCAAGTGAAATTGCTAGGAAAAAACCCTTCATTATTAAAAATTTTAACTTCAGCATTTTGTAATAGTGTGCATTTCTGCTTCCACAAAAATCAGGGAGTAGCTGTGTTTTTCAAACACCATCACTGTATATACAGTTAATTCTCAGTCTATTCAAGAGGATGTTTCAACTTAAATTTACCTAAATTGGGCCAAAAAAAAAAGGTAGCACTCCTGAGTAAGAAAAAATAGGTATCTAATATATACATGTAAGTTCAGATATGGCTGATGCCAGACATTTTTGAGAGGTTTTCCAGTGACACAAAACATGAGTGACTTGATCCAGCCCTGTGGAAAGGTGAAGCAATGCAGAATTCAGTGCTCTATGCAAGCTTACAGGGAACCATCCACCACGTTCACCTGGTGACATATCTTGGAATTATCCTTGACCTATCTTAAACAAGACTGGAAATTCTATCTATTGGCTGGACTGGAATGATGAGGAAGAAAGATGTCACAAATATGGTTCATAAGGTTGGACATACTTCAGGGAAATTATATCTTGCTGCAGTAACTCCACTGTCTCGGTGAAAAAAAACCCATAACAAACAAACAAACAAACAAACAAAAGTTTGTTTCTTTAATTTTAGCAGTTTTGGAGAACAGCTAAAGGTCAACAATTAAATACTGAGACTTAATTTTAAGTACCTACTTAACATCCACTATTTGCAGGTGTCTTTTAAGAAAAAGGACTGCCATTTTCAAAACCTAAGAAGGCACAATGTAAGCCTGGATAAACCAAGTGGCTGAATCAAAATGAAGGGGAGGTTAAGACTGGGTATCAGGAAAAGTTTCTTCACCCAGAGAGTGGCTGGGCAATGGAACAGGCTCCTGAGGGAAGTGGTCACAGCACCAAGCCTTACAACATACTTGGCAAGACAGCACAGCATCAATTATGTTGCATGCCTTTGTTATCTGTAACTGCTAAACACAGTTTAGAGAGGTAACCTCTGTTCAGTACACAGCCTCAGCAGTGAAAGTCTGTAATTCCAGCCATCAGACTAGCACTCAGACTACCTCTTCTAAAAATGTCCTGTGAGGTCCTGTGACCAAAGAGCAAATCAAGCTACTTTCACTGGGCTGCCCAGCCCTGTAGGTGCAAATTTCAGTTTCTGGATCACAAAGATCCACAGCCATGCGATCTTAAGTGTCAAAGCAAAACACTGCTGCAAAAAGTGTTGCTCTGAAGAAGTATATAACCTCTAACAATTCAGCAATCACGTGAAAATTCATGTGAAGTCTGCCTAAGACCTCAGAGTTGTGTGCAATATGTTCCTTGAAAGTCCAGTGCATAAGACCATGTCAATCCAGACTAAAGCTTATAGAGCAGAACTGTTCTTCAAAAGCAAGGCTGGAGATGGACCCTGTCTCTCACAGAACACTGATAGCGATTACAGAACCTGGAACAGGTTTAAAAAACAAGACAAACTCTGAATTAGTCTGTGGAGATTCCAACAATACCTTCCTTCTTGAGGAAAACCTCCTTCTCACAGTATGTCTTCTCTCAGAAGAGGACACACTGATTCAGAAGTGGATGAAGATACTCAGACTCAGAAGTGTAAGATTCTGGAACCACAGAAGCTTTTCTTTTAACACACTCTGGTTGGATTTGTCCTTATCTCAACCCTTTGGGCTGCATGTTGGGCACCAAAAAGGATGTCATGGTTTTAAGCCCAGCTAGAGCTGAAACTGATCTCAGCTGCTCGCTCAACCTCCCACCTCTCTTCTCCCACCCCAGCGGAACGGGGAGGAGAATCAAAGTAAAACTTGTATGTTGAGATAAGAAGTTTAATAACTGAAAATAATATAATAATGATAAACAATAATGATAATAATAAGGGAAAAACAAGTGATGCACAATGCAATTGCTCACCACCCACTCATCACTCAATTGGTCACCACCCACTGACCAATGCCAGATCCCCTTCCTGAACCCAGACTGGCCCTTCTGGGTAAATCCCCAGTTTATATACTGGACATGATATTCTGTGGTATGGAATATCCCTTGGGCCAGTTTGGGTCACCTGTCCCAGGTATGCTCCCTCCCAGTTTCTTCTGTGCACCTCCTCACCGGCAGAGCAAGAGACAAGGAAAAAAAAGTCTTTGATTTAGGATAAACATGACTTATCAAAAAACCATCATCAACACTATTCTCATTCTGAATCCGAAAACAAAGCACTATAACAGCTGCTGAGAAGAAATAGACTCTGCTCCAGCTGAAACCAGAACAGTGCAATATCTTGTGTTTCACATGCTCCACTAATTTTCTCTGTAATAAAGCACTGAACAGCTCTTCTCTTGAGCCTGCTGATATAAAGGGTATAGGTATCCAACATCAGGCTTTACAGCCACCCTTGGAGCCAGTGTCTAGCAGATGTGGCATGGCAGTGCACTGGCTGAATGAACACTGAAGGAAAGGAACATTCCCGTAGCCTACAAAATACAGCTTGGAACGAACTACTTTGTTCAAGAATCCTATCTGGCTACACAGGACAATGAACAAAGTGGTGTTGAATCTTGACTATGGAAAGGGAAGATGCATTGATATAAAAAGTTTCATAAACTGGCAGCAGCTCTATGGTACAGTAATAACTAAAGAAAAGTGATATTCACTTTCAAGAACATTTTTGCAACCTGCAGGGAAACTATAAAAATCTTCATTATAACACAGTACTTCTGACTGTGAAGAATCCTTTACAGAGGGAAAAAAAAAATCCCTTTCAGAGGTCAACACTATTACACCCCTGTGGTATTTATTTTAACAGCTCAGATCACAGAAAAAAATCCAGATTCAATCTGTCTCCTCAAGTACAAACTGGCACACTTCTTATTAAAAGCAAAATGGAACCTTCCATTGTAAGGAATAAAAAATAAATCACAAAGCAACATCAAACCAATAGAAAGAACTCAGAAGTATTTGTTAAAGGTCAGCTGTGCTCACATGTTTCATTCATGTCTATGTATTACTGTTATCCTGCTTCCCACGTAACTCAAACAATTAATGGATGACACTTCACAGCTCAGCCTACAGGAGAAACCTTCCATATGTGTCTTTTGAAAGGAGAAATGATTATTTTCTAAATGAGAACACACACAGGAACCATGGCATAAACAAAACAGTATTGAGAAAAATAATCTGTTAACTTAGTTTAACACTAAAGTGGAGAAACCACAAATAAGCACAAAAAGAGGAACTGTAAGTAGTGACCAATGACAGAATTAGGCTTCATTAGGCAACCCTCTCTTTTAAACTCTATCACACCGCACATTTTTCAGTCATAGCCTGAAGAAAACAGCAGAGTTATGGACTTGATGCAATACTGAAGAAGATCCCTGGCAGTGTTCAAGGCAAGGCTGCTGGATGGGGCTCTGAGCAACCTGCTCCAGTGGAAGGTGTCCCTGGCCACGGCAGCGAGGTTGGAAACAGGTAACTTTTGAGGTTCCTTCCAACCTAGGCCGTTCTACCATTCTCTAAGATACAAAGTGAATGTTTTTTCTATTGCACGTTCATGCCGGTATGCAAAACTCAAGATTGCTCCTGACTTAAAAAAAACTTAGACAGCATTTAAGATTCCCAGACACACCTGAGCTATTATTCATGTACGGAAGTTGTTTTCATGCTTTGTCTCTCAAGAAACATGGCTCACACTGTACACAATAATTGGATGAACAAATGGATACAAAAAAATCCAAAGTGATGTATAAAAGATGTGGGCTGTTGCCTTTTTTTTTTTTGGCTTTTATGTACATTTGCATAATTATCAAAACAATTTTCACTCCACAAAAACTCCTTCAAGTAGCAAAACCAGTATTTACAAAACACCTCATAATGGACTCAGAAGTAAGGACTGAGAAGAGAGTAAGCATCTGAAAATTATTATAATTCAATAACAAGCTGATTTTTTAGCAGAGGTAAGACATGCATTCCTACTGATTTTGTACCTTGCTAAAATTTGCTTCATAAAGAGCAGATTTTTTTTTACTGCACAGGCAGAGGGAGACAAAAGTACAAATGGTGTTGGCATGCATAAAGGCTTAGCATTTCCGAGTGAAAATTCGAGGAATATTTGGCAGATGTTCAATTGTCTTTTGTGAGCAATTCAGCTGCCCTGATATCATGTCATTGGTAAAACAGCTAAATAACTCAGTTACAGTCTCAGCCAGTTAGTTGCAAAACTGTTTAGTATTTTTTGTCACTCAGAGATTTAAAGAATCAGGATTTAAAATCTCATGTGAACTGTGAATGGCATAATTTCTATTGAAAGACCTACTGAATTGGAACAACGGCAAAGTACTTTTATCCTTTTTATCTAAATGCTTACAATTCTGAGGGTTTGTAACAACTGATAAATCAATTCAAGACAGTTCAGAAGAGAGTCTCCTATATATATTTTTAGAAAAGACAAATGTATTCTTTTAAAGTTTGGTTTTCTAAATTAAATATGTAAGTAGGTCAGACAAGGTTGAGAAGGATGGTACATCTGCTAGTTGGTTCTTGTAATGCATTCTTAGTAAACTCTCTTAAAAGGCTAGATGTGAAGAGCAATTAAAAATTCATACATTTTAATCCTTACCACCTACTGAGCAAAGATTTTTAGCAACAAATATGAGGAACATTTCACTGCCTGGATAACAAAACAAGCTGAAATCCCATCCCACATAAAGCAGCAACTGACTTCAACTAATGCACACAGAAAATACAAAATTGTTACTACTTGGACAATGCAGAGTAGATCAGAGAGCACTCTATTTAAAAATAGTAGAAAATTCTTTATATGCAATTCTTTAAAATTCCATTTTAAAGGCTGAGAAAGTAATGAAGGAATGTATTTTTCTCTGTTTATTATTTATTGAATGCTTCTGCTTTTTTTCCCTCCACTACTACAAACACATGTATGTTCACTCATTATGAGGAAAAAAAGCAACTCTGTATCAGGCACTCCTTTGTAAAAAAAGATAAATAACAGTGTGATATCAAGCCATTACAAAACCTAAGTATATCTCAGAAAGGTTAATTGTGTTAAATGTTTCATTCATGCATCCATATCACTTTTCTCCACCTAAAGAAATCAGTTAGTAGATGTTATTTTATAGCTAATTCTAAAGGGTCACAATATACTAGATGTGGCTATTAAAGTGAATGGTTAGAATCTACAGTAGGGTTCCAAATATGCTTATGCAAATAGGAAAAAAACAGTAATTTTTAAAAGATATCAAAACCAAACAAGTCCTTCAACCTTTGAACTGGATTTTATTAGATCTGCAAGAATTAAAGCCATAATTTGCTATTCCCTGAATGACCACAATGTATTGCACTATAAAGAGGTTAGTGAAAATTCTTACCTAATTAGAAAATATGCTGAAGTAAGCAGGTGCTACATAACACAAAACAGATATTGATTATGACTGTCAAATCTATATTGCAATATCTAATGACAATGGCTCTATGATTTAGGTCTGTATAACTACTTTCACA
Organism: Callaeas wilsoni; assembly: GCA_013398955.1. Taxonomy (NCBI): domain Eukaryota; kingdom Metazoa; phylum Chordata; class Aves; order Passeriformes; family Callaeidae; genus Callaeas; species Callaeas wilsoni. Next base: position 24,038 of record VWPU01010368.1, read on the forward strand.
AAAACCTGTCATCAAATGCAGGCCCATCTCTTATTTATCCCTGTGTTAGAAGCAAATGGCCACATAAAACACCTTTATTTATTTATTTCTGATGTCCTAGCTATTGTGTTTGTATTGAGGTTTGATGCCCTGCCAATTATGCAGTTAAGAGCATTCTCTTCAAGAGAATAAAAGCTGATAAAATGTCAATAAAATTCTGTGAAATGCCATTACAAGAGTCTCATAAACGTAATGTTTCAGGTACAGTTTTGGGATTTACACCTTGTGTTGTCCTTTCACAGAAGCAAACATGCACAAAACCACTGTAATAACCTCTTGAAATCAGATCTAATATTCCAACAGCTCAGTTTCACTGACAGAAGGGGCCTGGGCACAAGCCAAGAGGCCCAGGTGCACTGCGCCATGCCAGCATTTAACGCAGCCTAATATCAGATAGATGCTACTGAGAGAAAATACTCGGAATAAAGTACAGATAATAGCACGGACAACCACTCATTGCTAAATTACTTCTGCTCATCGTGCTTTGAGCTTTGTATTAAATTTTTTCTTCAAGTGGCAGGAATCACAGGGAGAAGTGGTTCAAAACTCCCTTCTTGTAACCCTGGATAAGGATCTATAATATTAGGCTTTCATATGATAATGGCAAATGATGCCCCTCTTTGAAAAATTTCAGACTGGTAATGAAAGTCCTAATCAGATTGTTGTTGCAGAGAAGCAGGAGGTGGGGAGCTCTGCCCTTCTTTCCTTTTCCCTTGCCTCCCCTCCCCTTCCCCCACATCTCCCTCCTGTTAGCAAATTCAGCAAACTTGACAAGATGGGTTAAGTCTTGGGGAATTTATCTTACATGAATTTCCAACAAAGCCCATGGATTGTTTTATACAACTGGAAGGCAGTGCTTTAATAAAAGCTGCACCACCTGAGGCATTTTCATTAAAGGCTCTCTCTAGACAACATCACAATGTTTGCATTATCATCCTACACCCCCAAGAGAATACAAGCACTACCTTTTCAGCAAGAGTTGATATTGTGTGTGAAGGCATGAGAGAAGATGATTAGATTTCGCTTTCACTCACAAAGTAACCGCTTGCAACAATGCTGTGGTCAGGATTACAATTCACTGATTTGTGTTGTCCACCATTTGAATGGTGAATTGCTTTTTTTCAGGAAAAGAGACATTCTGAAGGTTTTAATAGTCAGTCATGTGAATGAAGATTTTAATCCTAACCAGACATTATTCTCAATGACTGTACTATTTAAGCTATCTGGGCTTCTAAATAATGATGGTAATTAGCCGATTAGGACACTATAGAAAACAGGTGCAAGGCTCTGGAGTGGAAGCATCAATGTACAGTATTAAGGAACTCTGGCATTTAAAATGATTAAACTGTTCAGCGTGTTTAGCAACAGGAAACACAAATCACCGAATTCTGAAACACAGCGTTATCTCTGTGGAAAAATTTCACGCGCACACACTGAATGCGTATTTAGAAAGGTTCACTGAGGCTTTCACCCGTTTCAGTGGACTCACCATCTGTGTAGACTTCTCTGCGCAGATGTCCTGGCTGGTGTTTTTGCTTTTTGGCAGGTCGGACCTTCTGTATTACAACAGCACTCATGTTGCTGTCGGTAGATACAGGGCTGGTGGGTCTAGGACAGTGTGATGCATGAAAATGTCTACGGCCTGCAAAGGGTTATAGAACAATAGCAATTATTTTTCTTACCTAAAATAAGACCTTTTATACTTCCTCTTTTCACATCAGAATGCTCTGGCTATAGAAAACCTAAAAATACACTGCTGGAACAATAGTAAAGCTCATCCAGTTTTAGAATGAGCTGTAACTAAATCGAAGCATTTGCTATCCTATCATTAGGCAGGCTGGCTTGGTTGCACAGAAATTATCCAGCTGCTTGGTAGCTCATAGCTCCTGCCCCAGGAGCACGAAATCCATCAGCAGGCAAGCACGACCAGGATTTCCACCCAGCCAGCTTCTGGAAAGAGCAGAATGTTTCCCTTTCAAGACAGGTTTCCCCTCCCCTAGCTCGGGGCACACGAGGTCATCCCTGCCATAAGCAGAGCAAGTCACCAGCAGGTCTCAGGTACAGAATTCCCCTCTGCCACTTTGAGTAAATTTTCAGGAATGCATCGAGGCTGGATGGCTGGCATTTTATCACAGATTATTTGCAGATAAGAAGTGTCACATTCTAAGGACGTGCAGTCAGGCACATGTAATACCAATATGTAGAAATCATTGCATATCATGAACTGTTGCAAAAATATTAGCAACCACATGTAAAAAGACCTTTTCTAAATGTGTACGTCTCTACACATACTTATAGGAATTTATATGTACAAAATGGATAAAATCCTGGCCCCATGGGTACGAATGGGAGTTTTGCCACCTACTTCAATCGGTCAGGATTTCATCCAGAATTACTAAATTACCTCCCCTCTCACTCTTCATGATGAACAGCTGTGTTGAAATGAAACAAAGGACTGTTAACTGGGAGAGGATGTCAGAAGTGGGAGGAAGGTTGAAAATCTGTGGAGTCAGGGTGGACACAGTTGTGACAGAGTACCTCTTCTCCAGGTCTGGCACTTTAATAGGACTGATTGTCAAAACATTCATGGATCTGCCTGAAACCTGCATCCCAGCCTGCCCTATTCTTATTTCTTAGCTGAACAATAACAATATCCATTTGGCCTAGTCAGGTTACTGATTACCTGTATATATCCAGTGCCGCTAGTATCCAGTATGTTGTAAAAAATGAAATATTTCAAATACCATGTTTTATATGTTCAATGGTGATTCAGGAGAAAGGAAAAATGAAAACACAAACATATGCACAAGGCCCTGCTGCATGTGCATAATCTATAATCTAAAATGGAACTCATAACAGCTGTCAAAATATGAAACCAACACAAAGCTAGTTCATCTCAATAATACAACAGTAAAAGCCTAAACGGAATTCCTCAAAAGAAAAAAAAAAAATTCCAAATGCAGGGAAAATATGACGCTAAAGGTTTACTATTTATTCGGACATTTCAATAGAGAGGGATTATATCTTCTCTTGTAGAGTGACTGAAAACACTGGGAGCCTTATACTGGGAAAAGATAGAATTTGTAATCCTTTTTCTTTTTCCCCATCTCATTAAATTCTGGGTGTAAATCCACCAGCAGGGTTGATGTTTGTCCATGATCAATGAGACCAAAGAACTAGGAACTACTTATGAAAAACAATATACAGCAGCAATTTATTTGAACTGTTTCACCAAAACTCCTTTTCTGCCTCTTCCTGACTTCTAAACACCCTAAGAACAGGCATTCAGAAAGCGTCTGTGGACAGATTCATTTCACAATGGTCACTTTTTTAATTCTCCCATTGAGCAGAGGACAACTCACCTCCTGCTGCCTCGTGCATTTGCCGTCTGGCTACTTTGAGCCCAGCGTATTCCGCAGCTGCTGCGACAGCCTGTGCAAAATCGGCGTCGGTGAAAAACGATCCGTCGGAGGAGCTCACGCTGGAGCGCCCGCTGGAGATGTTGTCTTCTTCAGAGGCTGAACCCCAGCCATTGATCATGGACCCTGTCACAGAGCTCTCCAAATCCCCAACGCTGGAGGCAGGGGTCTGCTCCAGGCCACGCAAAAGGAGCCTCCTGTTCTGCATCTTGGCAACCTCTATATCTGCCTCATCCTCCTCCTCTTCTGGGGCGTCAGTATCCATGTCAGAGACCAAGGGCCCTGAGATGTAGCCGTAGGTATGTGGTGGGGAGATGGGCCTTGGAGGGGGTGGAGGACTCACAGGTTGACGTCTGCATAAAAATACAAGAGTGAGAAGAATTGAAATCACATAACGAAGTCAGAGGAAAGAGTAGATTGATGAAAATACTTTTTTTATTTCCCAGCAAGCTTGGCCTGCCTTTTTAAATCAACATAATTTATATCTGAAATGCTCAGGTATGGGTTTTTAGTTTATATTTTTGCTGTAAATCAGAACTGACAGCTATGTAGTTTGAAATATATCACAAAGAAATCTGATTTTTTAATACGGTTCCTTTATCACTGACTTTAATGATAAAGCCGTTTATTTTCCCTAAATAACACATGTAGAGCTAAGCAAAGAGCTGGTTACAGATCATGTCACTATTAAAAAAATAATTTGTGCACCCTTGAGAGTATAAGCAAAAGAAATAACTGTAAACATATAGCTTGAAACTATCGATGCAAACAGATCCATCTATCCAAATAGATTGCTCCATTAACATTATCTTCCCACCACCCATCCCGGTGATTCAGAAAGGTATGAAAAGAGAGGTTGCAATTTCATTATTTTTTAAATTGATCTAGGTGAAGAAATAAAAGAATCTTCTATCACAGAGTTAGTTCTAGGCCTTAGGGGTACCAACATGCATACAGATGTATAGGTAATTTGTCAGTAATGGTATCCTCAGCTTAAGGAGGCAAAGTATAATATATATCACATCAATGTTCAAGATTAGTTAATACTTCACTCAGAAGTTCCAGGTAGCAACACTGTCAACAGCTCTTCACAGGGCCACAGACACGCTCTTTAATTGCCATTTGTCTGGCAGGAAAACACACTTTCTGCTGTAATGGTTCTCCTGTTGGCTGTGCTTCCCAGGAATTTCTACTGCAGTCTGCTTTGAAAACAATTTCAAAGTAATTTTCCTTTGTCAACTTTCCCCTCTTATTATCTCACTGGAAATGGTAAATCGTCTCTTTTGTACAGGCGACATGCAATTTTGTTTTCCTTTTTAATTTTAATAAATGGGAATACACACTATTTTGGAAAGAAATGTTAGCAAGGAAAGACCTAATACTCTATAACAAGAGCAAGTTGGATCCTCCCTGGACTACATCATCTAGGCACTGTTTTTCATTTGCTGTATTAAGTACTGAACAGAATGAAGAATAGTTAGGGATAAATATCCAATAATCATTTGATAACAGCACCCCCAAATCCCAAAACTGTTGCTGCCTGGAATCTGTACCCACTTTGACTAGATACCCTGCCCAATAGTGTTTTACTGCCTTAATTTAAAGCTCTTGTGACAATTTGCCTTGTGATATATTTGCCTGTTCTCTAGGTTTTGGTATTAGAAGACAGGCAACCGGTTACAAAATATGTTAGGGTTCTTGAACACGTAGTTTGGCTGCCAGCCTTTAGGGATAGGCTAATAGAGAGCAGCTGGTTCACGGGCATACTGAATTAACAATACTTCTTTCCCTCTATCTGACGCAGGTTCTCACTTTAACAGTGACATTGTCTCCTATCTCAGCTCCGGCTTTAACACCGATATCACCTGCTATCCCACTAAATCTTTAGTTTTTTTCTCTCCTTGTTGACTCTTCCAGAGCACAGGTTTCTATTTCAGTTTGCTTTATTTCCAGCAAGCTCACCAGACAGAGGAATATTACAGTACACGATCACCACCAGAATCCTATTGTAGATGCCTGATTCTGACCAGCAAACAAACTAATACTCAGCAGAACTATGAGTAAAGATAATAAAAAGTATGACAAACAGCATTTCAGGCATTATTTTCACTGTAAACCCACTGTTTACGAAACACCCCAAATCAATGTGGAAAGGCACCACTTGGAACGTATTCTTAGTTTGAAAGTATTGCCACACCACATTGAAACAGGACCCCACCCTTCCAGAACGAGTTACAGCTGCTGAGCACAGGACACCCTATTCCTCAACAGCAGCCCTGGGTCGTATTAACACCAGTAGATGGAACAGGTAGTCAGCCAAGCCTTATGAATCAAATAAATAGAATTATATGACTTTTTTTAAACTGATGAGATGGATGCGGCAAAAAGGAAAGAAACAACGTTTGAAAAAGTAAGGTGGAACAGATAAATTTAGTCACTAACAAATTATAAGGCTTTCATCAAAGTTAGACTTAACCATTCTAGGAGGGACAAAATAAATATACATTTCATTTTTTTAGTCCACAAAAACAGTAAGTTGTATGCCCTAGGAGATTAAATTGGATCCTTCCAGTTCCTTCTGCCACTACTTTTTGATGGCATTGATGGTGACCAGCCATGAGTCTTTGTGTTGAGCAAACTTTCTACTTTCCAGGCAGTTGCTGGCTGGTTATGCATGTTTGTATACATCTCCTTCTGTGCCTACTCCATTCTGTATGTCAGGACACATGTCCCAGCCTCCAGAAAATCACAGAGATTCTGGAAAGTCAGTCATGACTATTGGTCACTTAGCTTTTCCCCTCTTCATTTGTGTCCAGCTAGTTTAACCTCTTAAATAACCAAGAAACTTGAAGTGACTAAAATAAATGCTTCTGTGGACCAGCGTACCAGGGCCAATGGAAACTACAGGAAATTAGCCATTCACTAATGAAAAGAGTGGTTTAAAAGACTCTGGAAGATAGAGGAAGAGGAAACATACACAGTGCAGTACAAGTGTTACAATAAAGAGTAAAGAAAACAAACCAAGGCAGATTAAGTAGTGGGGAGCTAAAGTAAAAGCAGATATAGGCCCCTTAAAAAAAAGGTGCACAACTACTGCCTACTTAAAAAATGGGAACCATAAAGATGACCTAGCTTTTAAAAAACATTCTGGAAAATATATCCATAAATATCCAGTAAGTTATGTTGAAAAATCAAAGTTCTACAGTCTACTCAGAAAAATCATACAAATTTCACTGTAACAGGCTTGTGTTTTGCTAAAAATAGAAATTCTACACAGAATGTTGCAGGTAAGTTTATATATTTGTGTCAATAAACAAAATGTGCAAACCACTGGAGGAAAAAATAATAAAAGCTGATAACTTGGGATGGAAAAGCTGTGCCTTCTTAAAAAAAGCGAAGAAATGTAAGCATCATACATTAAAGGGCTCATTCAGAATTCACTGTTTTATGGGAGAGAAGCTGTGAGAGTTTATATGCAAAACAGTTGTAAAAGCAACTCAGAGAAGAAACAAAATTTCCCTGTAGCAAATATCTGTCTTTATTAATGTTGGTCATTCCTTTAAATAAGGTTAGATGGAAATGTTAAGAAAATTTTGCAAGCAGTAACTTCCTGTATTAGGATTTATGAGAGGAGGAAAATCTATAGGTTATATAAATTATATATTTATATATATTCATACATATTGGTGACAAGTTAATTGCACAGTTACCGTGAAATAATGCATGCTATTTTATGGTAATAATGCAGTAAATCTATTGGAAACAATGGAACTGTAATTATATGGTAAGCTGTGTTAACGATACCACTTTAATAACCTGATGACTGTGAATTTAACTTATGTCAGCATCGTACGTACCCTAAAGTGATAGACTGCATTTCTTCCCATGGTACAATAATAAAGCAACTTAATTACCTATTTCTTAGGTTAAAATAGTTCTAGCATCCTGGATTAGAAGTTAAATAGTAACAGAATAATGGGGAAATTGTTGGCTTCACTAAATTCAACAGGAATTCTCAGTGGGGCTCGGATGACTCTTGTCACACCCCTCTCGCTACATTTGCATTCACACACCTCCGGTCAGGTTGGTGTTGTGTGTGTCCCAGATCCTCCTGACAGTCCTGTAACATGGGCTGGAGTTCCTCCTGGGGAGAGGGGGTGAGAGTGGCAGTTGACTGATGGCTATAGGAGACAGCGGCTGGAGAGGAAGCTGCTCCTCGGACAGGTGGAGTAGGACCTCGCTCATCTTCTTCCTCTTCCTCTAGCTCATCCTGCTGCAGATACATCCTTGCAGGTGGCACAGGACAAGGAATTTCTTGGTCATAGCTAAAATTAATTTTTTAAGAAAATAAGGACTTAAATTTGTACTGTGTAATTAGCATATCTGATACATGTATTAATAGCCCAGAAACAAACCACTGTTCTCTGCGCTCTTGAGAACAGCTCAGTAAGGATGTGCTGAGTGGAGGCACACCACTGTCAGAAAGCGCTCTCCAAATTGCCACGCTACAGCTCGACGAGCAGCACCAGAACAGTGCTGGAGGAAGCTCTCACTGCCAGCTTGTAGGGCAAATTGCACTTCAATTAACTAGTGACTGAAGTGGGAGATGGACAAGGTCTTCATCTTTCTTACCTTTCATCCACTGAAAGACTGTAGTCTTCACTGTTGCTGTGGGGAGGTGGATGTGCTGGAGGGGGTGGGAGAAGATCTGCCCAGTTCATGCCAGCTTGCTTGGGAGCCTTTGGGGTCCGAGCACCCTTCTTGTGCCCTTGACTCCCTGGGAATAAAAAGCAGAATATATTCATATATTTGTAATGCTTTTAAGTCTTTCTTCAGCACTAGCTATGAAACCCAAAATAACTGCAGTCCCTCCCAGGTGCTCTTGCATTCTTTGAGAATTTACTATTTTGCTCAGTTTGGAACAAATTGGCATTCCTCCTTTTTACACCAGTTTGTACTTTTAGCTTCTTCGTAGAATTAATCTGCATTTTAAGTGGCTGAATTTAACCAGAAACTTTACACAGCATGGAAAAAAACACATGGGATACAAAACTTTATTTTTTAAATAAACAGACACAATGCGATAAAACCATAAATGAATTTTACAAGCAATGTCATTAAGAATGAGCTTCCTACTTCTGTTAATTACATTAAAGATTATCATCTAAAACAAATGAGCTGTAGACATATTTTTTGAAGTGCCTTTTTCCTATTTAATTGCCAGAACCTAAAATACAATATGATACAGATATGATCTATTAAAGTTCTACTGTTGCATTAAGTCACTGAATATAGGTAATTTGTACTTGTCCACTGAAACATTTTAGGCACAATGAAATTACTACTTTTAGTCTAAATGGCAGGTGCAGTTGAAAATAATTGCTGGAAGAACTAAAATAACAGAAAAAAATAATAAAGATCGATGAAGTATTACACAAATGTTTTCAACTACTATTACTGGAAAATTACAGCCTATACTAAAGCAATGCAGCTTTAAGAGTTCAAATAACTTTGAGTAAGACCAATTATTCAGGTGGTCTCAAATTTTAAGTCTGGACACGGGTACGATGAGAACTGGCTCAACCATTGTTCCTTGGTATATATACATTTCAATCCTTCTTTGCTATTGTTACTCCTTTATTGTAGATAAAGTCACTGTGGTTTTGAGTACGTTTTAGAGTCCTTCACATTTCTCTCTTAAACTGGGACATGATTCTGGGTTATCACAGTAAAGCCTTATACACATGATTAAATATGCTGCAGTGAGATTTAGGAAGATTGTTTCACTTCTGCCGTCTCAGATTTTCCACTCTTACAGCCAGTAGTTCTGTTTATTACTGCCCTTCATTAGCTGCCAGATACATGTTTTAACTATGTACAATTGTTTTTCTGGTATCTCAGTATGTCAAGCAAGACCCTAACTATCCCAAGGCAACCATCACTGGCATTTTGTACCCTAAGCACCATGATATATATGTGGTTCAACACAATTAATTTATTGCTTTGGTCACCTTGCTTCATTCCTGCTGGAGTCCTTGGCATGGGACTGTAAATCGTTAGAGTTATGAATAACCCTAGCAGGTGTCAGCATGGAGAATGCCATCCTCTCATTTTTAATTTGCATGGGTTCATACCCCTGAGATGTTTCATGCTGAATTTCAAGTCTTAAAATCATTTGAGCACAGGCTCAGCACTACATCCTGATCTTTTAGATCTGGGAATGGGCAAAAGGCTGTCTCCCAGAACAACAACGCTGAGCAGCTGGGAGAACTGGGAGCTGTGCTTACCTCACCCCAGCCACTAAGAATTCAGATCATCCAGAGGCACAGCAGGGCTCATCAACATATTTATGTCTCTGCTGTGCCTCGGTCAGAAGCGGTCAGGACAAAGCACAGGTTGAGATTAAGGCGACTGGACAATCAAAGGCAACAGCAGAACAGAATGGGAAAAGTCTTCGTCTTGATTAGTGGATGTAAAGTTCAGGGCACTCGTGACTGTGACCATAACTCACCCTGTAATTGGTTTGATGTAAATAAACACAGCCTAACTACCACACCTGCAGTAAAGCCTCAAACCAAGCCTACACGTAGTTTCTGGTTTAGCTCATATACCTCTGCCAGAAACCAAACCTGGAAGTGAACAGGCTATATCACAATGTTAAAGCATAGCTTTCAAATTAAAACATATTCTACGGTCCCAAAGTACACAGAGCAATTTCAGTGCTCTGGTCAACACAAAAAGCTGGTTTGTTTCAAGATTTTTACGATGGATTTTTATATCGTTTGTACAGGAGATGCCAATGAGAAACAATATTTACTTATCTACCATCTATATCTAAATGATGTACAAAAATAGTTTTGACATATAGTGACTGAAACCTATAAAATTTTATGTATGCATGAATGCTTTTTTACTCAATGAAATACATGGGTTTAATTTACAAAATGAAAAACTTCTTAAAGCAGCTCTGTTGGGTATCACTCAACTGCTATAGTATTTTGAGCTGGTTCATGACTTGGGTAAGTAGACCCAAGAGATGGGAAAAAAAAAAGTCACTAAAGTACCAGGAAAGGTAACACATAAATTAAAATCCCCCCCCACCCCTTTTTTGGTTTTTTTTGTGACATTTGAAATTTCTCTGACACGCCTATCTGGAAAACATAACATTAACCAGTAGGCCATTAGCATCAGGTAACCCAAACTCTACTTGAGTTCATGACTTTCACAATTTTGGAAAATCAGACACTTAACTGACATTCAGATGACACTAAGCAATCATGAGGATGCAACAGAAATCTCGGCACCTACTGGGACAGTTTTCGTGCTGTTCAACATCCCTGTGCTGTACTACTGCCAGTGGATTCCTCCCCAACACTCCTTCCCTAAGCCCAGTAAATATTGCTAACCACGGCTACAGCATCCAAACACCACAAAGCCTAAGGCTTGGAAAACACTGCAGGTACTCACCAGATGTACTACTGCCTCTGTCTGAGCTGTTGTAGGATCCACCTGTATTCTGGTCATATGACTGGTTGTAGGGAATAGTTGGAGCAATGTTGTCATTTACTCGGTAATCTGCAAGTTTAATGGTATGGTTAATGCTGCCCTTCAGGAACACATCTACTTTTATATACTTGTTTATAAGAAAAAGTAAGATCTCCTGAAAATAGCGAAGTAGAAACAAATTCATTTTGTGACAGAAAAATCATCCTGCAATCACGTTTTATTTTTATCTTGCCTCAACTTGTAGGCTTAAGGGAAATAATGGGAACTTAGTAGCTGCACAGCTAAAATGCAGTAAAATGGAATTCTATGCACAGGGTTTTCACAAAGCCTCTGCAATGATCAAGCCTCACTGAATATCTCTCTCTCTATATATATATATGATCTGTGTGAGCATTTTGCGTACAAATACTGTCACCTTGATTGATTTTCCATGGTCTCTGCCTAATTTATGCATGCAGGGCAACCAATGGACTGCTGTAGCTACTTTTTGGTATTTCAAAGGTGACACACCCACATAGGAGTCAGCTCTGCATGACAAGGGCCCAGTGATCTGCTGGAGCAACAATGCAGCTCCAACCAATTCGGTTTACAACAGAAGTCATCTTTGTTTCAGGTCTGCTGGCTCCAAGAATATTTTTATTTACACTGGATCATGCAGGTTCTACAGGCAGGGCCTTTTTTGCTAATAGCTGTTACCGTAACTTTGCTCTCCAGTTCCAAAGCACTTGGTAAACACTTATCACTTTTAAATCTAGATTTGGCAACCAGATCTGTAAAACTTCATCAGAAGTAAAATATTCATCTGGCAGAACAATACTCTCGTGCTAAAAAGCAATTACAATTTACAGAGAACAGAAAGGAGATAAGTTACTCTTCATACAGCAAATAAAACTGCGTCATAAACAGAACCACTGGACATAAAGTAGTGACAATGAAGCACAGCATGTAACTCATCAAAATGGTTACTTCTCATCACAAAAGCTATAGGTATAATCAGCAGCAAGATGGCTTTGACTTAGGAAATGAGAAAACCACGATCAGAATATCAACTCATAAAATAGCAAATCAAAACAAAAATAAACAAAACTAAGAATTCAGTCCCCATCTGCTGCAGAAATGTTTGTGATAATGTAAGCATGGGAAAAAGAGCAAAATGATAAATTCCACACCAGAGTGTATTCTGTAATAGTTTCTCAGCCTAGTTGCATTCCACAGACCACGCTGAAGCCCTACATACCACATATGTTTACACAGAGGATAAACAGTAAATCAGCACTCTGAAATATGTATATATGTGACTGTCAGCAGACAATGCGTTAAGGGGGCCTTTCCACACTACAGTATGCTAGAGAATATGCAGCTGTAATATACACAGTTTGAAAGATGCAGTATCTTCCAGGACATAAAAACCAAACATGTTTTAATTCCCAAAGAGGTACGTAATACACAGTTCATGAAAGAGAAAAATTACAAAAAATACAGCTTTCACCCTCTAGTAAGGAGGCAAACCCCTTGAATTTTCTTTTGGCATGTTTATGTCAAGGGAAGGTGTGACATTTTATATTGCCCTTTGAACTCCTCTGTGAGTAGATGGGTCCGGTAGAGAAATCAACATTCCTGTAATGAAATGTTTCTTTTTAGTGGATCACTTATCAGAATGCGATCACTTGAGTTACAACAATCCATGCAAAAAGTTCCAAGTTAGAATGGGTCCAGCTCCTAGGGATACTGTTTTGCAAATCAGGTTATTAAAAGAGGTTGCATGGTAGCCTGGAGGACTAGAAAGAAGAAATCACATACCTATTTCTTCCAGCTCCCACACAGTATATTAAAGAAACATGCCTTCAAGGCCTCAAAAGCACATTCTGATGTTTCCCGTTAACACTGAAATCAATTTATTTTTAGCTTCTGGATCCACGGACTTCAGTCAGGGTAACACAGGAATTTAGTTCCCAAAATTGTGTGCGGTAGCATTGCCTCTCAATATGAGAATTGAAGGCTTGCTAGGAACAAGTCTAAAATGAATTGGATCACTCCATTTGTGTCTCCAGTGTACAACACAATACAATTTTACAGAGTTTGATATGCAAAATTTCATTCGTTTACATGATCATGTAGATTTAATGAGTCTCCATCCACGACTGGGAAGAGTGGGTTGACCTATTTAAAATTTAAGGTAGAGTATAATGTGACTACCATGCATCTGGCTTATGAATAAAATATCTGGCCTCTGTCCTAACCAATCCCTTAACTACTATTAAATTTAAATTAATCTCATATCCATAGGAAATGTATTTTATTTAACTCTTTTCTAAAGATACAGCTTGTTATTTTTTACAATAAATTCAATATCGGAAAGGTTATTGTGGTGCTAATTAACTTTCTGACACTGCTAAAGGTGTATTTCTGAATCTAAAGAGGCAGAAGCACCACAGAAGCCTGTAATTGCTGAACCTGAAAGCTTTAGACTCCCAGAACCAGAAGGTCAAAACTCCTCTGATGCCTAAAGAGGAGAAACAAGCTAAAAGCTCTTCACCTTTGTTTATTTTGTTTTGCTCCATAATGTTGTACTGTATGGGTGGAACCTCTTGCTTTTGCTGAACAGAGGGTTTCCAGTGTTTCTCATTCGTGTCCCCGCTGCCATTGTTAACATTATTGCTGATATTTGACTGGATGAGCTGAGTGGTGGCATAAGGAGTGGGCTGCCCAGGCTGGCTGACAAATCTTCCATCCTTTAGATTTGGACTATTGAAGGTTTTCATCTCATTGATTTTGTTGCTGAGGTCCACGTCCCCATATACAGTTGACTCAGGCAACATCAGGTTTGTCTGCTTGTTGTCCAGCTGATTGTTGTAATTTGCTATACAATCGGCTAACCACAGAGGAGAGAAAAGAGAAAAGGTCATTCTGTTCGCTCACACCAGACTTTCCATGAAACCCCCTCTAACATTTCCTTACTGCATAACTACATGGCTTGACTCCACGTAGCAGACACACTGAGGCAGAGATACTGCCATTAACTATGTAATTTACAGAATACTATTTACCTTAGACACTACTGCTCCAAAAGTAGGGTTCACTGTTCTGACTCACTGTAAATTCAGACCTGCTGAATTGCATCCACAATGACTTACCTTGTTGGGCTTTTCCAGAGTGGCCATATAAACATTCATATTTTTAGACATTATTCTCATAGCAGCACAGATATTCAATTAGCAATTGTGATTAAAATCACTTGCATTGCAAGGAAAATTCAACCAAAACTTAATAGTGGGAATAACTAAATAAGACAGTAATCTCATGTCACCTCAACAGTATCTAGACACTCTTGTATTTATGATAAGAAATAGACGTACAACAGCTTTTCATAAAACAGACTTAAAAATGATTACATATAAGAGAATTAAAGAAAAACAGTACAATGTAGAAGGTAACTCAGTACCCAGTAGCAAGTCTTTATTTGATCATTGTTTCCTTATACAATCTTGTATTTTAACGTGAAACAAAGAGACAGAAAAGCAATCTGTAATTTTTGCTGATTTTCAGTTGCTTTGGATATTGCAAAATACGTAATACCACAATAATACCAATGTCCTGTATGCTAAAGATATATCGTACAGACAGCATGGATTCATTCTTGTGACATTTACTGCGTCCTGAGATCACCACTTATTGCAGACAGCAAACTGACATGTGCTGATGCTCTGGCCACTACTGCACCAAACAGTGTCCCTGCCTCGCCACGTTCTCTTGCCACTGCGTGACAGCAAGCTCACACATTTTTTTCCTCTCCACATCCAGTCTGCAGGGAGAACACTGAATGAAGTAAAATAGTCTGTGGGTCAGCAGTTAGAAGGCTTAGTGGAACTAGCATTCAATGATCCTCAAGCAAAAATTCTCATTTTCCAGTTGATTAATGCATCAATAATTACATAACACTCACCAGGAATATAGTTTTCCTCTTTTAAAAGATGTGGTATTTATGGTAATGAATATGATTCAAAACCCAAAGTCCATTACTTGTGTCCACTATGAATTTACTGGAGAGGATGCCAAGTAAAACTACATACAGATTCAAGATTTTACCATTATTCTAAATGAAATAACTAGCAAACATAGAGGATGTTCAATTTCAAAAATATTCCCTAATACATACATTTTTGGAAATATATTGCCTGAGAAAGGGGAATAAAATAATGCTTATGTAGGAAAACCACTGATCCACATTTTCAGTGACTAAGGAACAGTATCACAACATGCCACATAGAACTTATCACTGCACATTTCATGCCCCCCAGCCTGTGGGTTTTTTTGAAGGTTTTACTGTTTGATATATTTTTCTTCCTTATGTGAGGTGTTATTTATTGCCTCTGTTATTTGTTGCTTCACAGTCTTCAACTTCTTGATTTCTAGGGTTTAAATGTTTTCATTTCTCTCACCTACTGAAACCATACTAGTCTTTCCTTCTTTCCAAGTCTATTGTATTTTACTGGGCAATTATAGACAGAGTATATTCTTCACTCCTGATACCTCAGGCTTTGCTACAATATCCTTCCAGAGTCACTTATAACATATATTTTTACCTTCTTTCATTTGCAGCTACATCTGATTTGTGTGTAAGGCAATATAATCAATACAGTATATGCAGTAGGTACATTTTTTACATAGACACATTAGAATTCCTCATAACATGTACTTAAAACTCGTTTAACCATAAAACGGAAGATTTATCCTCTTAGATTTTTTTTATGGCATCTACTTTTGAAACAATCTGTAGACTTGGAAGACAGTGCTATACTTAAAAGCAATTAAAAATGCAGCTACTTTGCATATTCACAACACAGAGGGGATATCCATCGCTGCTGCTTCAGAGCATAAAGCAGCCCACGATGACAGAATTAAGAATATTTGGCAGAATTTCCAGGAAAGAAGAGACCACTGAGCATATTGTCTGACCCGCAAGCGGCAAAGTTCTGCTTGAAATGAAGGAAACACTTCACAACAGAATCAAGCTTAATATGAAAGTTAAAATGAGGGAGAGTCCACTGCAGTTCAATCCAAGATGTTACTATAGGTTGCAACCATCAAAAACGTGCCTTCTCTTCCTTTTCTGAATTTAAGTTTCAGTTACCAGAACTTGCTATGTCTGTCCTTGCCACAGTAAACTATCCCTGTATCACAAACCTTTTTACACAGGTACTGGTGGACGTGATATCCTCAGCCAGAGTGAGAGACAAGTGTCTAATGCCAAAATCTCTCACCTTGCCATGAAGCACCTGGCACTGGTCACTGTCAGACAGCATTACTGCAGGAGATTAATTGCCATTACCATCACTCATGAATTACCAGTCATTAGAGCTGGTTTCACATTAATTACAGGAAGTAATGCTGCTTGGCACTTCTGCAGCTTCACATACTCCCTCTCTGGATTGCTGGGACATGCTACAAGAAAAAAACAGCTAGAGGTGCTTGTAGAGGAAAAGCTTCATTTCATTCCTAGCAGTAACACAAACAGGGTTAAACCAAAAGGAACCTAAGGTCTGTTTAAAACAAAATGTGCAACAATTAGCACTCCAAGATATATTTCACTAAATGTGTTCATGGAACTCATGAGGTTTTCTTCCAGAGTGCTCTGAGTTCCGTCCAAGTTCCCAGGAACTACCACTTAACCTAACATTTTGGAACTGCTTTAAGTGTGTGAAGTTAACTTCTTTATCCACACACCCTAAACAGAACACCGGCTACACAATTTTGTTCAGAATGACACTCAAAGTGAAGTTCTGAGTGTGCCAAAACAGACTGCCTTTGTTGCAAGCACTGTAGCAATGTTTTATTTCTTGTTTCCCATCACATCCAAACCAGAAGGAAAATCTCATCAGCATCATTTTGGTATTTCTCCTTCTCCATCCAAGCAACAAGGATGTACAGAACAAGCTAAACATGACCTTATCTGCTCTATTCAGAAGCTGAAACATATCATTTCAGTGTGACTTTTGGCAGCATTGAACTTTGCAGGGGCTCCTTAAGCCTGCTACAACATTCCAAAGGGACCGAGAAAGGACCCAAAAAGGGACCAAAAGCGTAATCATGACATAGAGGAGACACTATGTTAAGCCTAAAAACATTGGAAATAAAAACCCAAACAAACCTGCGCAGTCTCTCAGGTATTAGAAGCATATACTCTGTAAAGAAGATTCCTTAGCAAGGTAGAAACATATCTAACCTGGTCGACTGTACGTTGTAAGGTTGCTATCACTGTTGCCATTGCCAGAGGTGCAGCAGTTGATGGAGCAGTCATTGTGATTGTTCCCTGTGTTAGGCCAAGTATCTGCTAACCATGGCTGAGTGGCCGGTTCACTGATGTTTAGGAGTCCAGGCCTTTAAAAACAAAGCTTCGTCATTTCAAAAATTAAACAAAAGCATTTTCACATTGCAGCGACACTCTTCTCAAACAGTGAGATACTACAAAATAATACCACGCATCAAAAGGCTTAAGCACTGAAAAACACAGCTTGATTCAATTATTTAGCATTTTCAAGTCTCCTGTCTAACCTGTTCCTTGCTAAAACACTTAGGAGTGAGCAGTCAAGGACAGCATCAGTTCATTTTGCTGGACTACATTATATGTTGGAGTGCAACATTTACTTGTCACTTTGGTTTTCTTTTTTTAATTTTTTTTTTTCCTTAGGAGGTTGAACTTGTATTTTTCTGCCCCTTCACTCTTTCTTAAAGAAAGCAAGGTAAAAAAGAGGAAATCGGCAAGTTAAATAAACAAAAAATTCACACATGAAAGCAGGATGGATATGCATAAGTAAGAGCCAAATTTAAATGTGAATACTCCCAAATTCTTCATTATTTATGGAGCAAGTTCTCCTCACCATCAGACAGTACTACTGTGGTGCATCAAAGGGAACAGCAGGTAACAGAAACCTCTGTGGCTTGGGAGAATTTGGATCTCACTAACCATGCTGAGTGGGTGACACACACTTCTTCATGAGAAAGACACTCAGCTCCTAAGAGAGTTTAAGGTAACTGGGAAAACTGACCCTCTCAAAAATATCCAGACATGAATGTTGCATCCCGACTGCATTTGGAATAAAGCGTATTCCTGCCATTAGCAAGCAGAAAGAAACAGCATTCATTGTTTTCCAAGTTGCTGAATTTTTGTAGTGAGCGTGAAAGGCTCTCTGATGAATGTTCTGTAGAATCTTTGGTGGCTCTTCAGTCTCCACGCTAACAATGCAGTGGCATGTTACAGTCCCACACGATTTAAAATTGCCTTTGATAACTAAGGTGCTTTTAATAATAGATAATTTTAGCTACTGTCATATATACATATATGAACACAGCCCCTTTCTCATGGGATTTAATAGGCAACTTTCCATTTGAAATAGTGCAGAAACTATTTTCCATAATATTAGATGTGATGATCTTCAAAAATAAAATATGCTAATCCTCTTAAACTGCAAGCTGAAAATACAAGCTGCATGCAGTTATTTGTGGGGGATAGAGTCTGTCAGTGCTCCAGGCTTAAGTCATAGACTTAGAATGACATTTAAAAGATCTATACATATATGTGTATATATATTACTGTACTGCATATGTCATCTGACAATTTAACATTGGAAGTGATGAGGCTTGACTTGCTGTCAGGCTTACAAACCAGCCAATATGCATTCAGTAAAGAAGTTTGTTTTTTGTTTTAAATCTGAAATAAATATACAGCTGTGTAGGCCTGTGAGCAGGCCAGTTGATTTGAAACTCCCTGCTTTTTTTCCTACACTCTACTCTTACAATAAACCTACACCTGAAGGCATTTGGAGGAGACCAAGCATCCCAGAATGCTTCAGCACTTTAAAGACCTGTGTACTGGATTTTTGCACAGAGAGTTAAAAGATCCTTTGTTTCTAAAATTTACTTTGCATTCACACCTGCTGTCATGTAAGAAATGTGGTGTGATGTATATAAGCAGATGAGAACTCTCCTAATTGGAACCATTTAGGTGGAACTGTAGGCAAGAGATGCTTGCATTACAGCTCCATAGCCTGGTGATGATTTCAGATCATAATTTCCAAAGACCTTTAACCTTGGCAGCAAATTTCTCGACTCCTTGAATTTCTAGAGTGGGTCTCAGGCAGGGGTGGACAGAGCAAGTGGCTGTGTGGGTGCCGGCTGGAGTCAATCCACCACAATTACCATTACTCAAATCCTGTCTAGAAAAGGGATTGCCACAGAAATGGGTATTTTTTCAGCATCACACAAGTGGGGATTAGGTTGAAATATATCACTCTGACATTCTGAAATCTGAAAAATGATTTAACATGCTCACATAACTGCACTTGGCAAAAATGCTAAACCTCTCCAAAACACTGCAAATATAAAGTAAGGAAGTGAAAACCCTAGGTTTGAATATCAAAGGATGGTTTCATATGCAAAAAATAACCTTTTTTTTTTTTTTTACACTGCAGAACTGTGTTTCATATCCTACAAAATAAGTTACATCACACATACTGTAAATGCTATATATGCAAATGAACAAAACCAGCATAGATGTTTGCACCTTGAATCAATTACATTGTTAGATTTTGGCATTGCTGCTAAAAACTAAGACAGTAAAACTGAAGTTGATTCTCTAGCAGTACCAAAATTACTGTGCACGATGCAGACACTTGTGGGTTCATTTCTGTCCTCTGTGTGAGTGAGCTTCATCTAGCCTGTGCTATGGGAAGAGTGAGAAAGCACAGCAGCACAAAGAACACAGAGGATGTTAGCAGAGTATCTTCTTCAACAACTCTCAGGGAAAGAGAGGGTTCATCTCTCTCTTATTTTCTCACTATTCTGGAGTAAAGGCAGCAACCTGGTGATTTACAGATTTGTCCATCCAAAAATCACATGGTAACTGTTCTAGAGGCTTCCCTCCAAGCTTCCATGGCCATGACAGCACAGCAGCACACAGTTCTGGGCTGCAATTGCTCATAATATGCCAGGTCCAGCTGCAGTAGGAGCTGAATAACCTCACCTCTGCACAGCACTCAGGTAGACCAGGAATGCCTAACCTTCAGAATTACCAAATTTTTGCATGGTCTTGCAAATTAGGAATCACAAGATGCCACTTGTGAACAGGAATTGTTACAGGACTTTGTTGCTCGGCTGGTCTCTGAGATTTTAGTGTTATTTCAGCATCACGCCAAATCTTTGAATACGACCTAGGAAAAAAAATGGTGTGCTACTGAAGCACCACTGCTCTGACCTGCCTTTTTGCTAAAACCACTAGTTTTCTTCCTGAAGAAAACTTCACCTCTAGAGAGGAAATGTAAATGACTGTTTTCTCCGTGGCCATTCATTAAGTGATAACATAAAGCCAGTAAATATGCCTTAGTTAAATCCTCAGTCTGGGATGGACCTGGTTCTCAGAGTGGGGGGCTGTAAATTTAAAACCTACCTGTTTCCCTCTCTTTCAGTGCCCCATCTATTTTAAGCAATGCTTTAACTGTTTTGCGTTCATGGAAAGATTTTTTTTCTTAAAATGTCACCTTATAAGCCGTTGACGTCTTCAACAACTTTTTCCAATAAACGTTTTCTTTCTTTGTAGTATTTGTGAAGCAGCTATATTTCTTAATTTCCATAAATGCCACGACTTAATTACTTTTACTCCCTTAATCAGGTGGTAAGCCAGGTCTTTATTTTGAAGTTAAAGCACTCCCTCTGCTGCTCGTTTTTTGAGATGCAGTTTTTACTGGTTAACAAAGCTGAAAATATTTCAAATAATGTTTTGGAAATCAACCTAGAAATTCAAACCATATACCCTCCTTCTAAACAGAAAATTTATGGCCAAAATGTATACATTAATATAATGAACTAAAACATATTTTTGTAAGTGATTATTCTGCCATCACTTACAAGGACAATTGAACTCCTGGAATCCTTAAATTTATTTGTACACAATTTATACCTGTAAGAATAAAGCACATAATTACCTGCCTCCACTGCTTACGGCCTCTCCTCCTCTCTGATATGTTACTGAAATAGTTAAAGATAAAAAGAAGGAAAAAAATTTAAAATCATACAAGACTCCTTCTATAACAGTATTTATTTTGTCTTTGTTTCATTTTAGCTAAGACGATAATTGTGCATTGTTTATACAGTAATTCTGAGTCTCATTCTGCAAGCTATTGCTTCAAATCCAAGTTTAGATATAATACTTGTGTTGCTTGATAACTGCTAGTCCTAGCCCCAACCTTTATATTTCAGTTCTGTTCTGAACACACACACACACACACAGACATTTATTGCTTAAGAAAGCAGGAAGCCATACATCAGGTTGAACTTATTCTTAACATAACTCTGCTGACTTCAGTGGAGTTACTCTGTGGAAGAATTTAGGTCATATATTTATTTCATGAATGGCTGGATGTTAAAGCTTGGCTCTACCTTATTATTTTGGCAAGATTAAAGAGGTATCATGATTCTATAACAGACCTTACTTCCAATGTAAATAATGGCTCATTACAGCTGAAGCTACTGCAAAAACAAATGCTCTTTCTGAATGTTACTGCAATACACTTAGGGAACAAGCACACTCTAGAAGTCCACAGAAGCTCCACACTTTGTAACATTTTACAACTGGATTTCTAAATTATACTAAATAATCTAAAAATTTAAATGTATAAATCTTGGTTAAAGAACAGTCTGGCAGAAAGAATACTTTAATTAGAAGGAATAGTTTTTCTAGCATTTCAGAAGTGTTCTCCATTAACAAAGTGGCTGTCCACATGCATTTGTTTGTTGGCATGGCTTGCATATCCTTCACAGGAAGCAAGATGCTTGAGAAATTAGCTTTTAGGATGCAAACATCCAAGAAGAAACAGTGCTATAAATTTTGCAGGTTTGCATTGGGTTTGGCAAAGGGTTAAGGAGACTGCCCCCCTGCAAATGCTGATGGATTCTACACTCTCCAGCTAGGATTGTGCTGAAAACAAGCAGCCAAATTCTGCTCTTTAGAAGAACTCCAAACTGGGAGTCTGCAAGAGAGAGATAAATGCTGGCAGTGATTACAATAACAGGATTAAAATGTAGGATGCATTCCTACAGGTAAGTCTTTTACTGTAGGTAATGCTAAAGAGGGGAGCCTGGTTCCGTTTAAAGTCAAAAGTATGACTGAGATGCTGGATTGAAAAAAAAAAGGATTTTCTTCCTTTAAGTGTTTTACATGCTTTATGTTTTTCCCCATTTCTTCTTTAAAAATCTCAGGGCTATTTATTTTGCAGCTCTCACATATCTTAAGAAATCCTGATATTTTCTTTTAATGTTAAGAATCCAATGGAGAAAATAGACGTTAGCTTCCAACCTCTGCAGAATTTCAATGGCATGCTACAACAGAGATTACAATAGAAGCCCTCTGTTTAGCCAATTAAAGTAACAGCAAAATAATAAAGAGTTTGAATTATTCTCCACCACGGCAGTCAAAGGCCTTCAGAAACACTGAGGGCCACTCTGGCTCATGCTGAACAGGAAGAAACTCCGCTGAACGTAACAGGCTGACTTCTGGGAGCAGGCTCTCTCCAGTTTGATTAAAAGCACGTGGGTAAGACTCTAACCCAGCACAGCCCAGCCGGTGTGGACGAGTGCAGGCACGCGGGGTTTGCTTGCTCTGTGGTCCAGCTCGAAGGATGTAACTCAGCTGCTGCACAGAGGCCGAATTAGTACAGTCCTGATTACGAGCTAATACTCCCTGGGAAACTGCGTGTGCAGAGGAGGGGGTGGGTGGTTTTTACCCTGCCTGGATATACACGTCCTACAGGTCTCATAGGTCTCTTGTGAAAACTGAGGATTTAGAACAAAGGAAGAAGAAACAACCCGTCTGTTCACTCAGGCGGCAGCTAAAAGAAAAGCAGAATACTGGTAGGTACAGAATGTGTTGGATTTGATCTGCTGTAGAGGATGAGCTGCTCAGCTGCCAGGCTGTGGGACCCACTGGAGGTCAGCTACAGGATGGAAAGGCTGTCATGGGCTTTGGTGGGCTATGGTTCACGTTATATCGTATTTTGCACATTTCTAAACAAAAAGAAACAGAAGGTGATTTTAAACTCACACTGAATTTGAAATGCACCTCTGTTTAAGCTGAACGGGACAATTACTTTAAAATTTCATAGCAAAATACCATTTAAGGCAGCAAGCAAAGAAATCTAACTGCTGCAACACTTTGATTTTCTGTATCTTCCAAAGCAGACAACTCTCAGGTCACTGGATTAATGCAGGTTCAGAGGAAAGAAAAGGAAAAAATATTTCACCAACTATAATCCCACTGAATGCCTTTCAAGTCAGCATCTGGGCTGTGCTAAGTCATTCCTCCTCCATCAGAAGCACCTTTTGCATCACTAGATGTGGGAGGCCACACTACTCCCTTGGAATATGCAGGAAGAGAGCCCAGGTTGTACAAATTGACAGGATCATGCTACAAAATGGCATGCTGGCGTGGAATGGTGTGCTATGAAATGGTACACACAAATAGAAAATATTGTCAGCCACAAAGCAAATGCACAGTACTCAGAGAACAAATAATGACACCTGTCATTAATGACACTGGTTTTAAAAAACCCTTCAGAACAGCTGGGCTGGTTGGTTATGCCAGAGAAAGAGAAACAGCACCACAAACACATGCTTAAGTAACAAAGAAGGGGGGAAAAGTGCAAATATATACCTGTTGGTGTGAAGGTAAAAGACGGGACTGAAAAATCAAAACAAAATACAAACTGGTTATTAAGCTGAAGAGAGAAAGGGAAACATACCACATTAGTAAAAATCTTGCAGACAGCTGAACATAAAACAAATATATATAACTAACCCACTAGTTCAGTCACATTGATATAAAATAAAACTAGAATTGCAATTCAGAAAGAAGATTGTCTCTGCAGGTACTATTCTGGGAAAAAAAAAGGCAAAAAAAGCAAAAAGCTTGATATTCTATTGTGCTCCTGAGGGGATGAGACTGTGGTTTAGCCTTTCAAATCCCTCTCAGTTTGGTATTTTAAGTTTTTTTTCTGAAAATCCTAGCACAAACAAAACCCCCACACTGTTAATCATTCTAGAATGCAGAATGACAAATTCCTTAACAAAGCCTTATCAAGGTCCTATTGAATCTTATCTTCAGTTCACTAAGTAAATGCTCATTACACTGAACTAATAGGCACACTTAAGTATTCAGTAAGGAAATAATAATCATAAAAAGGAACAAAGAGAACTGCTGTTTTACTGCCTCTGAATCAAGAATGGCATCAACTCTCACTGTAATAAAGGCACTAAAATCTACTGCAGCAATTAATTTTTGTTTTCAGAGATGAGACTGTTAAACAGAGTTATTATCTTTCTTTCTTAAATAATCACACACACACAAAAATATCTCCCTAGATGTAACACCTTTCTACCTTCCAACCCTTGGCTTTAAGAGGGAAAGGTTAACAACAGAACAATGACACTGCTTGACAATCTTCTCTCTCACAGCTACTATAAATCCTCTTTGGATCAATAGGGTCTCTAATCCAAATACAGAGCACCAGCATCTGCTCTTCCTATCAGCACATGCTCCCCCTCCTGTTGACAAGACAGTATCGTTTTCCTCTCACTGATGGCAGAACAAGGCTCGCATCGCCCTTTCTGATCTAATGATGGCAAAAGGTAAGAGAAACAATCAAACATTCCCTGAAATAGCCTGGAGACAGAAGGTGATCAGCAAAGCCAGCACGGAAAGAAAAGGTTCTGGCTAAGAGAACAACTTCTTAATCTTCAAAAAATAAGAACTTTAAAGTTTGTGGGGAGTGCAGTGTGTCTTGTTGTTATAATTTAGGATATGCTGTAGATTTGCCCCCTTTCTACCAAGCCAATTTATTTCCAGGGATATGACACTAAGCAAAGAAAGAAAAAATGGAGCACTTGCCCATTTCAGGCTGCATTTGTAGCAAAGCTCTTTATCTTGGGAATTCCATTGTATTTTCTTTGAGCTAGGCCTTTTTACATAGTCAAGTTTAATTTAGTTACATTCAAAATATAGAACCATAGTAACAAGCTTTCATTAAAATAGAACGGGCATTTAAACCTGAGCTATTCCAAAGAGAATCAAGAATCTCAAAATTAATTTGCAATCACAGGGACATGAAAAATAATCCTAAGCTACTGTCTCGTTACTCTTCTGTGAGCTAAGTACTAAACCTAGTTTAGTTTCTCAAGAAACTGAGGAACAGAGGTTCAGCTAAAAGAAATCTTAGTGCTACCACATGAAAGAATGACTTAATTCTTAGAGCTTCTTTTAATAAACTCTTCTGAGTGTGTAAGACTGCTAGTACAGTATGTATGTGTGGGAGGAGTGAAGTATTTTAACAGATGACAGGCCTGAAGCTAAATATAAAAATAAATAAATGCAAGACTGAAGAAAGTTTGGGCTTGCAGTGATGACTTGATGAACTGCAGAGTGGCAAACTACTTTGCAATTCATATTTCACTAAAGATAGGTTTTGTCTTTGAAGAATACTTGATACCAGAAATACAGACCCTACTTTTCTGTACACTTTCATTTAAATTCCCCCCAAATTACACGGAAGATATTTTTACAGATATTGAAAAACACAGCTGTTTTGAACAATAGCTGATGTCACTGAAGTAACCATTTTTAAGGACAAATTGTATGCCTTTTGCTTAATCATAGGTACTGGTGAAAGCGCAGTGATGTTAGTGTGATAGAGCTGTAGAAAGGCAGTGTGGCAGCATGCTATTAGTAAAACAAAACAGCGCAGGCCAGTGCAGCACTACGTGGGGGGCTGTCCTACCTAAGAAATCCCAGCAGAACAGAATCAAGGGTGGAATTTCTTCCCGATTTCCTTGGCTGCAACTCCACTACTATCACCGTGCCTAGAGTCCACGGTGAGCATTGGTACTTTAATAGCACGGAGGACATCTCAACTCTGCAACACTCTGGACTTATTTCCATGTTTCCACTCACTCATTTGCTATTTTTAGCACTGCTTCTTTTACATAGCAACACATTGCTGCTGTTTAAAACCATTTGTGTTCGCATTGCCTGTCTTCCCCATAACACATTCATTCTTGGGGACTAAAGAATGTGATCTCATGATACCTTTCATACATGAAGATGCATCCACCTTTTAAACCTAGGCCTGTCTTCTGATTGCTAAATGTCAAATATAATTCCTCTAGTTCTTCAAAAGCACGATCTCCCATTTTCTGATTCATTCCAAAATTTATGGTTCTCACTCTACAAGCGCCTATGAGGCACTGCTTTGAGATGTAATGAACTGTAGCTCATTGAATTCAGCTTTAATTTCCAGGCTTAACGTGGAAATTATTTAATCTGGAGGAGTCAAGTTTTTATTCCAGAAGATCTTCCAGGCAGAGATTCTAGTTTTGTTTGTCAGAGAGTATACTGCAAAGCACTGCTTGACCACTGACAATGTGATATGTAAGAAGTATCAATAACATGAAATAGCATGAAAATAAAGAGTGCTTTAAGTCAGCCCCACTGCTGCCATTCTAACTAAATGCAGATGAGGGATGGCAGAGCCCCAGAATTCAGTCCCAGCCAAAGGTCTCACAAGAGCACGTATGAAAAGGGTCTTGGAAAGCAGAGTGACTGCTGTGCTTTCACGAGCAGTCACACTGCCCCAGAACAGAAGAAATTCAAGTACCCGCACCCTAAGTGTTACGGCAATGTACACCACTGTTAGCACTCCCAGCAGCAGGCAAAGCACTGAACAGGGGGACAGGGAGCTACCATCCACTGGCTCCCCTTCAGACGGTACAGTGTCAGAGAGCAAGGGCATATGGGAAGCTCCCGGCCTTAAACCCATCTTTACACTTCTCATTTGTAGGAGTCTCTTTATAAAAAGCTACTCCAGGTATTTAGCTTAAGACTTCTGCTGTAAAGCCAGACTTAGCACGTTATGTAAACACTGCCGCTCTCTGCGCTGGCTCCCGATCCACAGTTCATGGAAGTACGGAAGTAAGCTGACAATTCCTTATTCGAGCCTGAGAAGAACAAGAGACTGATAACAAAATAAACAGGCAGCAAACGGGCATTCAGCAGCTAGCAGACTGAAATAGGCAACAGGGCACCTTTTCTGATACCAGCGTAAGTACTCGTGAGTCCGTTCCTCTTCTTCCTGTGGCGATACAACCAGATGCTGAAGACCATGAGGATAATCCAACAGGCTGCACCAATTCCAGCAATAAAGGCAGGCTGCTTTACTACATCAGAAATCTGCTGGGCTAAACTGACTTGATCTTCTGAAGACACAGGGTTTCCATGAGAATCTGAAACAGAGACACCCGCAACAGCCAATTAATTTGAATGAAGAGCTGAAAAGGCAGCATGAAAAGAGCTGACATAATTGCAGTCCGATTTCTCAAGGTAAAATCCTTAAGACTGCTCTTCAAAATCTCTTTTTTACGGGCAGAGACAGAAGTGGTTTGTTTTCCATACAAGACAGGTACCTCCAATATCACTGACTTTTGTTTGCTCACAAAAGATGCTAAAATCAGGCTACCAGGTATACAACTAGAAAGGCTCATAAATCACACACTTGTGGACTGCTATTTTTTATTTTTCTTTTATTTTAACAACGCAACATCAGCTTTAGAAAATTGTTCAAAAAATCAGCAAAGAACACACCAAGTAAAAGAAAGCTCTAATATGAAACTTGAGTAGCAACATGAATGGGTACAAGTCAGCTCCCCAGAAATCCACCCTCAGAACTGACAATCACAGTTACAAATTTAAACTACATTCACATGAGGTTGGTATTGAGGGAGATATTTTAATCTAATTTAATTCTGATTAATTGAATTTAATTCTAATCTATTAATCTAGCAGTTCCTGACAGATTACTTAAATCTTGTATTTCACAGTCTAATGTACTGCTTGCAGTCTCTCAGTTTCTCACTTTGATGTCAATTTTAAAAAAGACTGAACATTTAAAAGGATGTAGAAAAGTAAAACTACAAAATAACCAATCCTGCCCCCTTAAGTACAGATGAAAAAGCTAAAGGATAACTAAGAAATGATTTATGAATTGCTAGAAACAGCCAAAGAGTCTCATTAGTAATGAGCAAGCAGTGCTTCTCAAAACCAGTTTAGCCTTAAATATCCCACATCAAAATAAAGAACACATATTTTTCCACAGACTATTAGTTTTTAACATTTTTTTTAATAGAGACAGCCCATTTAAGAATTGATCTTTTCTGCTCTTTCTGTACTGAACTTCTGCAGGAACCTTCTAGGAACAGCAGTAAGAAGATTCAGTTAAGTGACCAAGCTTTCTAACTGAAGTGAAGCAACTCAAAGCCAAAATACTGCCTTCCTGATGCCTTACCACCACAGTGAGTGCTCACTGGAAATTTCATTACTGCACAGGGCGAGGGCAAGAATTCAAAGCCTTCACTTAGAGCGGATATTGCTTTACACATTCCACAGCTTGGTCTTTGAAATACCCACTTCTTCTCCTGTATAAATCCAAGAGATAGTTGCTTTCCACTATTGGTAGTGACAGCAAATTCAGAATGAGAGATTAGTGTTTTAAGGAGAAAGGTGCTGTTATTAATGCTATTAATATGAACTGTATAAGAAATGAAAACCTATTTACCTAAAACCAGTATATTTTCCCTATGAACTAAGCAGTGAATAGAATTTTTTTTTATAACATCTTGCATTACGGCAAAATAAGCATAAATAAAATATAAGACACTGCAGTACAAACAAGAGATGGAATCACAACAAATGATTTCCTCTGGAAAAGGATATATTTTTGAATGGAAATGGTTAAATCAATAACAGCTTCTTCAAGGGAAGGATTCCAGATTCCAGTTTTTGTGACCTTGAAGTCAAATATCTATTTTGCTGAGAAATCACTCCCGCCTTTGACTGCTACCTTATTGGAAATTTTATTTCATATTTCAGCTCTCTTTATCTTCTGTGATCCTAAGTGCACTGCCTAGTCAGAAAGTTCACCAGGCAGACTCATTCTTTTCTTACTAATACACTCTTTGTGTCTGCTGGGTTTATGGATTTCATGCCTATTTGTGCAAGGTTAAGATGGGTTGCTTCAGATTTTATGGAGACAGCCAAGTGAAGTTCCACACAAGTGGCCAGATGGGCTTAAATGTATAAAGTATACTGTGACCAATGAATTAAAGCTGTCATCTCATCTTTTGTCTCTCTGCAGCTGAGGCCATATTAAGATATGAAAACTTGCATCATCAGTCTCTTTTTCAAAATGAGTAATTTCTGTATTTTTAAACAGCTACAGTTCCTTTTACAAGTTAATGGAAGAGAATAAAACATTTATGGAGAGCCTCTGGTACTGAATAAATAAGAGTGATAAATATTTTTTGTCTCATCCTTAAAAAATATATTTTAAAACAATAAATCCAGGAGAAAAAATAATAACAAACTCAAAAACCAAATAAGAATGCTTTTTAAACATGTCAACAATTCAGCCATACAGAAAGACAGTACTTTGATACATAAAAATTTTGCACTGCTCAGTCAACATGTGTCTGAATATTATAAAATCCTGAAAAATCTCTTTGAATGTTTATTATTCTAGTTTTTAATTAACATTAACTTCATGCTGTTGTTTTACTTGCCATTGCAAGCATAAGAACAGCATATAATATACTTGTTTTTAAGAAATTAGGCTTATGGGACATTGAATATGGGTAGACTGTTAGAGCCATTACATAAGCTGGTATACACCTATGCACATGGGGAGGAGTAAAATGCATCTGTGTTCATACACAGTCAGATAAACAGCATCAGAAGAGAGGAGATGGAAGGGCTTTCAAGAGGTCCCACTTGACTACATCCTATTCCTCTTATAATTCAAAAATAGAAAGTAAGCTAAATACAAAGAGAATGGGTGACCTCCTCATCACTAAAAACTTCCAGGAACATTATCTTGGAAGCCTTTCTTTGAGGAGGGCATCTTCCCCTCTCCCTAATAGCCCTGTGAGATCTTGAATGATCAGTCATGAAAATAGCTCTTGAACTGAAAAAAAAAAAAAAAATCCCTACTTTTTCTTCATCCCAGGAAATTTCTGGAGCTTTGACTGATGTACAAATGGCTCATAATGAACATTCCTGTTCCTGCTTGCACTCTTCAGGGAGATGTGCCAAAATAATAAGCGAACATAAACATTCTATGGCAAAGTGCATCCCACTGCCAGAGCAGCAGCCGCAGCATTTAATGTACTTGGAAATGCCTCAGAGTTGTTGGAGCAGGCTGATCCCACAACTCCCTGAAACCAGCATGTTATCACAGTGACTCATCCCCACTTCTACCCCAAGATAAGAGCTTTCTTTTTAATCACAGATAATGTTGCTATGGCTATTGCTCACAAGCTACTCGATTTGAATGTCTTGAAGCCCTAAGTTTCAAACTTCAGTGAAAACTAATTAGAATTTACATAGAGAAGAACTGGAACCTCTAATCCTCTAATGTTAAATATTCATATAATAATAATAATGTGAAAGCTAACACTTAAGTTGCTAAATGATAAATAAAAGATTAGTATCTATTTAAGATTGGAATGCCAAAGATTCAAAAAAGACAGAAAATTCCAGGTTCACAGGTGTGCAAGCAACCTTAACTTTGCCTTGTAGATGTACAACCTATGGAAAGGTACTTTTCCATATGCATGTCTCATTTAGTATACAAAATGTACAAACAGTGGGTAGGAATATCTAAATGGTGTTGGCACTGCTAATTCTGGCAATTAAAAACTTTCAAAACACCTGAAACCTGTAACGTGTTGTCTGAGTGTGTTCTCAAATATATGTGCATGATGCAATATGAAAATTATTTGGTAAAATATTACCAAGGTAAGGATATGCTATTTTGTTGCCTTTCTAGATGTATGCTTCCCAAACTGATAAAATATCAATTGTGCACTTCAATCTTGTACAGCTTGAGGAGACAGCACCAAACTGATTTGGAAGGGTTTGCTGTGAGGGGGAGAAATAAAGATTACTTTTTTCAAGTTCTTTGCAGGCCACAAACAAAAATATCAAACAAAAAAACCCCTTACAGCTATCACACTCAAAGTACCTTAAGGGCTGACAGAATAATATCCTGAAGGCATGCTAGCTAGTTCACAAATCACATCTCCTAAATGAAGCAATCAGAATAATAAAGATTCAATGAGACTTTCTTGTGTTTTGTACACTTGAGACATTCACTAGTTGAATAATACACTCAATATTTACAGTAATTGTGCAGAGATCTCTTAATAAATAATTGCATACCATATAGTCACAAAAATTATGTGTTTAAGAGTAACATTAACTGCAGTTGTGGGGCTTCTTAGAGCTGGTACCGGAAACAAAGTATGTCACAACCTGTTCCAATGTCACTACTAATTTGTCAACAAGCACAGGTAATACTGCCAGGCTACCACAGGTAGTGTCTCATCACTTTACAAAAGCTAGGCTAGAGATCTGTAAAAAATTGTTTGCTAATTCTCATCTTCCTGTACAGAGCATTCTTGTAAACAATGTCTTTAAGTTACATGTCGTAACAAGAAAAAAAAAGGTTCTATTGAAATTCTATGATTTTGTTTCTCCACAGCACATTGTTATAGGCATTATATAGTGAGGTGTGGCTAGGTCTCATGAAATTTTTTGCCTTAACACCAAAGCTTTTGCAGTCTTTCTTTATGTAAAATATCATATTTTCTTTTAAAACAAACAAACAAACAAATAAACAAGCATTTTTTCAGTACTTGGAATTCCACAGAAAGCTTTAAAAGGTCACTCAAAAGCCAAGAGGCAAATCCAGAAGTTTTACACAGGGTGTTTTAAGGAGACACATAATTTTGCAGTTGATCTCATGATTTTATGAATAACAAGGAGGTTATTTCGTTGGCTTGTCCCTGGTGGCACGGGAAGTCTGGGGCACCACAGCTCAGTGAGCTGCTCCTTGTCAGCAGAGACGTGGAAAACGAAAGAGCTCCGAGATTACAATTTGTACCTGTCTTTGTAACAGGTTAAGTGTGTGCTCACGGTCATTTATCACAGCTCAGTTGATGCATGGCACTGCGACTGCACGCCTCAGCTCCCAGCAAATCCAACGTCTCCTGTCCTGCCCTCCTGTTCTGGAAAAGCTTCCTCCTGTCACACACCCGTCCGAGACTGCCCAGGCATGTCCCAGAGTCTCAAACCTGGGAGCATCCCCCACGGCACGCAGGCTCCAAGAGGAGATCCAGAGCCAGCCACAGCCCAATCTCACGTTTTTGTATGAAAAAAACCACAAAAACCATTATAAGGAGATATAAGCTGGATTTTAATGAGAAGGTCTTATTAAAAAGGTGAGCCTCCGAATCACATAGTGTATTCTGTTTTCACACATGGAATTCCTAATTATTTATTTTTTTTAAAATGAAGGATTGCACTAATTCAGATATCAGGAAAAGATTTCCTGAAGGAATAGTTGGGAGCAGTGTCAGAAATGTAGTAACTTGAAGCTGCCACACAGTTCTTAGAGCACATACATATAGGGTATCGGGACTGCTTCAAACCTTCTACAAGGAACACCCTTAGTCCTCTTTTCTCCCCCTCCCTGGCTTCCCTTCCCTCTCTCTAATAATGTAATTTATTGCTGGTGAAAAGTGCCAATTGATGACATCAACAAATTAATTTTCTTTCTTCAGAAAGCTACCCAGAAAAATCTGCTCCACCCCCACGCTGGGAGCACTTCTAAGAACTAAGAATCCAATTCCTTGAGGGGGCTGGAGGAGGACTTGCCTCACAGAGCAGAGCTGGATAATCCACAGCCATTCTTTTACCTGGATGATTTTAGGATGATCTGTGCTACCAAAGAGTGCTACCTCTTAAATTTAAGCACTAATTTTCAGCAGCCTCCTGCAGCTGCTGAAAGGGTTGAAGCACCATCTAGGTATTTCTTCGTTCTCTTTCTTGTGGCATGGATCTCCACAAGACTCCTGTCACCACATCTTTGCTGTGTAACAACCAAATTATGGGATTTACTACAGTACACCTAGATTTGGCCATGCCACTTAATTAGAGGCAAGCAGTGAAAGCAAACTCCAGCTATGAGGAAATAACTTGTATTCTACAAGACTTGCACATCCGAACAACTTTCAAGGTGTGAGATCACTTCTTGTTTTCTAACATAGTGGCAATAAAGGCCAGGAATCCAGAAGTGGGCAAAAACCTTACCCTGACAGTCACATTTGTTTCTTTTTCTACTTAACAAAACCTCAAAGTGGTTAAGTTCCATTATAAAATTCACCTTCATTTAGCATTTGCTTATTATCAGACAAAAGGGGAAAAAAAAGTGGTTATGGAGCCTTTGGCTTTGAACATTTGACGTTATCCTCATAAACCTCACTAACGCAGAATTTTCAAAACCTAAGACATATAGAATAAGCTTGATTTTGACTGGCTGTAGAAAGCTGTGAATGGTATCTGTCTGTAGGGAGGAACAAGCCAACAAATAACTACAGGCTTTTCCTGTAATAATTCCATATTAATGGAATATCATACAAGCTGTGTGCAATTTTATTGTAGAATCTCCATCAATGTAATTGGGAATCATACACCTGTCTAATTTAAGAAATCTAAAGATGGCCTTTGTTTTAATACCTAAGGAAATGTACGTGTAATTTTCCATATTAGTTGCTCTGTCTTGTTTTCACATGCTCCTAATTATAGATTTTTAAATACAACAAGTGAAATAAGAAGGTAGATCTACTAATGATACAGAGACAGACGGGACATAAAGTCCAAAGCAACATGCTGACCTTGCTTTCATAATTATATACTGTAATGATAAGGTATTTTGCTCCAGGCAAACTAGTAAAGCAGCATAGGACTATACTTAAAGCTACTTGAAATAATCTTCAGCTAACCAACAGAAAAGATGCATTTTTCCTAGAAACATCCAGGAGTAATGTCCCTGGTCAACATTTATGACAGAGATGTTTGGTGTAAATGAGATTAGAAGGTCAAATTATAGTAAATCATTAGTGTACATCTTTTTTCCTGTACTCAGGTTATTTACTAGCTTTCACACATAGCTGATACTTATTGTGCCTAATTTTTGCATGCTTGTTTTTTTGCTTCAATAATGACAAAATTTGATCAAAACAAATTACATCCCTAAAGTGAATCAACACCTAGTGATTCATACTCCAAGTTTTATTACACCAATCTTAAGGGTGAAAATTCACTTTGAAAAGTCAACAACTAAAAAGCACTGCTGAACAGGGAGATTGAAAAAAAACCTCTGTGTTGTTTTTATCTCACCTTTAGAATGCAGTTCTAAGGCAAGTTTAAAACCAGAAATGCCAAATCCTGCTATTCCAGAGATCAAGTAACACTATCTATTTCACTTGTCTTGAAAGTATTTCTGGTGCCATAAAAGACAAAAGCAAACAAACAGAAATCACCCAAACCAATAGGCAGGATTACCAGGAAGCTTACCTAATTGGATAAACTGGGGATCACTTTTCACTCCAGGTCCTGCCCCAGTGCTTGCTGCCACTTCCACACTGTATCGGATACCAGGAACGAGGGAGGGGATGACCACAGAAAAGGTGGTTCCATCCACTGTCTTGTTTATGTGGTATCGACTTTCATTGCCAAGGCACCAAACCTGAAGGGAAGTGAATGCATGGCACATATAAATGTTCGAAATTCAAAGCTGAAGGGTAAGAAGAAGGAAAGTTGACACATTCTTTTCTTCTGGATCAAGAAATTTATACTTCGTCACTGTTCTAACATCTGCAGTTGTGGATTGCTGTCCTAAGCACTCTATGAATACTGAAAAGATACTTCTCGCTCCAAACAGCAGCTCCAACTACAACCATTATTTGATGAGTTTACCACAATTCATTTGGAGTTCAACAAGTGCTACTGAAACTACAAGCACAGAAGCAATGAGGGAAGCCCCGCAGACAGGAACTGTTCACATAAACAACAAAGTAAGAGCACTCAGTTAAATGAATTTGCAATGCTCTTCTTCAGGAATTATGTGTCACTCAAGTGCACAAGCAAGTCTTTCATCACAGGAAATCATAAGAGAACCCATGTCATGCTGGAATCCAAAAGGTTTTCTGATTTGTTTTTTAAGATGGCAGCAAGGGGCAGATATTGAGTTACATGCTGTCTTCTAATTGAGACAACAGCATGACATCAGATCTCATTTTTTGGTTGAGATCAAGATACAGGTCTAGTGACTTCAAATCACCACTTCATATATTACATCAGTGACATTAAATGGCTGGGAGAAATAATATGGTAAGATATCTTTATGTCTTTAGGCCTGAACCACTGATGTGGCAAATGTTTTTAGAAGGATGGTTGAACTCCCAACTGCTATTCAAGGTGAAGTAGCAGCTAATCTACATCTACTAAAAAAAAATCATGAACCTGTGCTTATTTCCTTTTCGTGCTCTTTCCACAAATGTATTGCTCTACAAAGAACATTTATCCAGAAAGTTAAATTAGTTAAATTCAACACTTTATCTGTAAAGAAGCAAACTGGGCTGAGAACAGCAGCATATCTGAACCTGGGCCGATTGTACGCAGGAGGGAAGATTTTGCTTTCAACATATGGAGCTCCTAAAAGATTGAGTACCCAGATAGCTGCTTTAAATCCCTCGTGCAATTCTGCTGCTGTGGAGATTGCCAGGTGAGGGGTATAGACTTTCACATGAAGAACAATTGCTGCAGCCCCTTATGTTCAGCCCTTTCTGCCTGGACACTGGAAATTTTATCTCACCTTTAGGACATTGTAAAGACTCTTTTTTCTTCTCTGGATGCCATGGACTGAAACAAGGCTAGTGGGACACTGTGAGGATGTGAAATGTATTTTAAGTTCCTTTGAAATCGAATCCCAACGCAGGATATACATAAGTGCTGCTGCAGAGCAGGTCAGAGCACATTGAGAGAATCTCCTTTTTGTATTCTGATACCACATAGAGACTGTTTCAATCAGTACCAGGAGTAAAACTATTACTAATACTGCTCTTGAGTCCTAAAGGATGGTCATGAAAATGCTCTTATGTAAATAGGAACTCGATTCAGTGAGGAACAAAAGACTTAAATCTACATTTTGACTTAGGTCATTTTCACAGAAAGTATTACTGCCACCATGTAAAATGGTGCACGTGCAAATAATGAAAACCATTTATTATGTACTTGTAATCATGAACTACTAATTCAGAAAAAAAAGTTTTTGTTCTTAGGTGCTCAAGTACAGGGAGAAGTACATGAAACAAGAATGTCAGGTTAAGCATCAAGTTGTTCAGCACTTGCCATCCTACATTTGATTGTCTACATAAACAGGCAAGGGAAAATGAACTTTTAGAATGTTATAAAAGAAGGATGAATTCACATTGTAACAGACACGTAAGTAAAGAAAGAATTGGTATAATGAGGATTTCTAACTTTGTGTTAGGGAAGGAGAAAATTACTTATGCTGTGAATTTGAATTTCTGGGGTTTTGTGTGTGCTACTGACACTTCTTCAATTAAGACAGTATCTTTCTTCCTATTTATTTTATCCTTTAATTAAAGTAGGTACACTTTTGCCTTGGATCTGAGTTGCTGAGAAAATAATGGATAATAGTGTCCACATATGCGTATCTTCTTTTTTTTTATTTTCTGGGAGAAAACAGAAAATAGAAAAACAAAAAGGAAAGAAAAAACAGAAAATTTCCCAAGATTTCTATTAGAATTTTTTTCTTGGTATTCGTTCTTAGTCTCAAATCAGTAGTTCTGCATTTATTTAGTTTTTTTGACAA
This sequence comes from Callaeas wilsoni, assembly GCA_013398955.1. Classification (NCBI taxonomy): domain Eukaryota; kingdom Metazoa; phylum Chordata; class Aves; order Passeriformes; family Callaeidae; genus Callaeas; species Callaeas wilsoni. The sequence goes on from VWPU01010368.1 coordinate 60,831, forward strand.
AACCAGTGATTACATACAGCAACTTAAGTAGGAATGGCATATATATTTTCAAATATATATTTTTTTATGTCTGTTCTGTCCATGGTGAAAAGCACAAAGGAAAATAATGGCATCACTGCAACAAATATAGATGCAAAATGTGCCAGTGTGCCATCTACTGCTACACAAGCACTACAGGGTGCTTGCTCCAGCACCTGGTAGCCTGTCACCTCAAAATCCTCGGAGGTAAGGTAGGGATTATATCCACTCAGAAATGTGAATTTCCTGACTTTTATTATTGTGTCCTTGCAACCTTAACATTCCTCTGCTGCAGTTTCTTGTTGGAAATAATTCCATCTCTCCAGTTCAAGGTCTGTCTTTAAATGAAATAACTTCACAAGTATTTTTTCCAATTACATTATATTACATATGTGAAACTAGGCCATAAACAGATTTTTTTTTACCAGTTGACCAGGTTCTGAAAAGGGTTTTATTATTCTAAATTGACCATGAAGCTTGGCAATCTCTTCCCTTTCCCATTTTTACTGAGAGGAAAAAAAAATCGAAATGAGTTTTGATGGCTAGGAATATATGTTTATAGCACTGTGTTTAAACCTGAAAAATAGCCAACACATTCTCATTTAAAAGATTTTCTCAATAATGTGCATTTGCAGGGGGCTGAAACTGAAGTTCCTGCTTCTCCATGGCTAAAAAGCTTACTTGATAGCCATAACTAAACATTTAAAACATCTCTAGCTTGCTTGGGAAAAATCAACTTCATTTACTTTGCTACATAAATTATCACCAAAAAATTTGAACTGCAAATACAGTCTATGTTCATAAATGAATAACAAACAATAAATATTTTTAATGTACTTTCAATTTGTTAAAAATTAAATAACATAATGAGAACTGTGTTTGGAAGAAAAGAAATATTTCTATGCACTAATAGATTTATTATCATAGAAGCACATTCTTTCCTTGAAAGTTTTCCATTTGTTTTAACTACCCAGCTACGCATAATTTACTCAGATCTTAACACTGTTAATTATTATCCCTGAGCTTTTCAACTCATTAAGCCTGTTTATATTTACTACTTTGGCCAGTGTCTTAGAGTCACAAAATGGTTCTCAAACAGGTATGGTTCCCTCTCTCCTTGTGTGTGCATTTCCCAAGTTATAATGAAGGCAAGGAGGGAGCTGTTTTAATTATGAGTGTTGACCCTTTGCTTTGATTTATGGAGGCTGTTTTAATTGCCTTCCACCACCTAGGCAGAATCGCTAAGTATGGAGTTTGAGTCAAAGCAGCGATTTTCTCTCCCATTTTCTCTGAGTAACCAGAAGATGGAGCCAAGCACCCACGAACAGCCCATCCCTCACTACCTGGCCACGCTCCCTCTGCCAGGGGAGGAAGGCGTGCCAGCAGTACCTTGTATTCTTGAACCATCCCGTTCTGGTTGTCCTCGGGGGGTGGCTGCCAGGTGACCACGATCGCTGTCCCATTGCCATCGTTCTTAGTTACTGAAACACTCTGAGGTGGAGCGCTAGGAGCTGTTTGGGAAGAAGGATTGAATGGTTACGTTTGTCACACCCAAAAGCGAGTTTGTTTAAAGTGGAAGATGGTTTCTGGGCTCCACAAATGCAATCTTTTGTGGCTCACCCTTTGATGAGATAAAATGATACAGAAGGAAAATGTATAAACAAACAACCAGGCTCTGAGTTCTGCTGTAGTCTTGCTGTGCAGGCCAGGAAAGTAACACTCCAAATTGTACTCTCAGATATCCATTACCTGCATGTCACTGTTCCGGGCACTGAGCTCCTCACTGGTCTCAAATCATCTCAGCCAGGATCAACAGTTTCGAAAAATAAATCCTATACAGTCCCCAATCTAAATCTCAGTTCCTCTAGTGTGTAAAAAATAATGAGTAATACAAAACTTACTAAAATCTGGACAGAACGTGTTAGTATTAACATATTTATAATAATAATTTATGTTTTGAATTTGAAATAGTCCTTCTAAAAAGTGGATGCTTAGCTGATGCTTAGGGTGAATGCAGCTATGCACACCTTTTGAACCACCTGCAGCAATAAACTGGAGCTACACAGCATTTCTAATGGAGAAGGAAGATAGAAAGGGAAAGGCTGCACATCCTAGCAGAAGCATCAAAATTCCTATTCAGAGGCACTGGCCACCTTGCATACTTATCATGCCTGTGCAGCAACAAAAGGAAGAGCTTTATGAAACTTGTCTTTTTAGCACATGTATGAGATGGAAATACATAATTTAGTCCACTGTATCTGTTGCCCTCATTCGTCTTTCCATTTCGTCTCACTGATTGATCCACATATAAAAGCCTTCTAAAAACCCTGGTTTCCATTCCCCTAGCTACAGTGCTTTGATGATTTCTGTGGTGTCTGCTATCTACTCAAGATAGTGATTAGCAAGTGCTTGAATCTGACAGAAGTCACTTGTGACCAGCCCATGAACTCAGCAGGGAGGAGTGCACACACTGCAGGGAAGATAAAAAAGCGCATTTCCCATTGTGTGTTGGAGGGGATTTTTGCACATCCCTCTCTCTCTGTCTCTCATGCCTGGCTCAGAGTATTTACTTCTGTGTCACCAAACAATTCACATAATGATCAGTCCGACACAGCCTCCTCTGCCACAGATTGCTGCTCTCAAACAGCATGCACTTCAAACAAGATCAAATAATGAACATATCAGAGGAAAGCTGGCCAGGCTGCTACTTCAAAAAGGAAAGATGGAGACAGTCTAGCTCCTACTTGCCTTCTTCCAGGGTCTTTGCAAATTTCACTTCACTATCTGCTCCCTGAAACTCATTAAAGAAAGGGCGGGCCTTGATTTCATAGTTTACACCTTTCTTCAGCTCCGGAATGATAACACTGTTTTTGGTTGGAGTCCTCACTTCAAAGATTAACCACTCTGATTCTCCATAAGACGCTGGTGTAGGCCGGTACAGAATTTTATATCCTTGAATATACTGGGATTGTTGGTCCACCTGGCAAGACAGCAGAACACAGAACACATCCATAAACAGACATGAACCAGCGGTGATGCCCGTGACACCGAGCACGGCCCCTGGACTACCCCTCATGTTATTCAAAGTAAACATCACTGCCAAAGCAGATAAAGGCTCCTTGCATTACAGCAAATTACAGGCCTGATTCGCAAGTGCATTAATCTCTTTGATGCTGGTAGAACTGTGCAGGTTTCCCTGGATTTAAGAAAGCATTAAAGCGGAATAACGGAGTTGTATAATATGCCCCAGCTCCATGAAATGAACAGTCTTTGCATCCATGGAGCAAAAGAGCTCAGCACGGGTCAGACTGCTGCCCACCTGAATCTGCACAGCAGGGCTGGGGGCACAAGGGGAAAGGGAGATTTACAGTGCCATGGCTCTGGGTGATGAATATGGAGATCAAAGAGAGTGCCTGTCAACTCTGCTGAGGTGTGGAAGCTTCCCAAAACCCGTGAAATGAGCACCGCTTCCTGCCTGCTTCTTTCTGGAGAAAGCAAATTGAGAGGGTGGCCAGCTGGCACTGTCTCTGTGGCTGCAGCTGGGCTCTGTCAGAGGGTAGATCTCTCCAAAGACTTCCCCCATGTCCACCCACTCAGTGGGAGGCTCTCTGCTAGAAGAAAACGGCCAAGTTCTAAGAGGGAACATAAAGCTCAGCATGGTAACATGGATGAGACTTGGGAAAGCAAATCAAGCTGATGCTCAGCGGTCCTGAGCACTTTTGAAACTAAGGCAATTTTATACCAAATGTACGGAGAAAGAGATCTGAATGTAAACGAGGGCAGATCCAGTATGTTTGGCTATAGCTGAAACAGAAAGCTACCCTATACAAGTGATCTGTTGTGGAGCTTTCACTATCTTTTTAACTACTGGTTTCAATTTCTGATGAATAAGGACGTTCAGTAACAAACACAATAAAATTTTTAAAGTGCATCAGAGCTTCCTGTTTTCAAAAGTCTCATATAGTGATATAATAAAACTATGTGCTTGCAATTTTACTCCAAAGAGCAACACATTTCATTTTTAATAATCACATAAAGAATGTGTGTGTTAGCTGAAACTGAGGTAATGCTTATTTTTGAAACTGCAGAGAAGCCACAGGCCACCCAAGAGACTGACAAAAGCTGCCTGTCTGGAAAAGGTTGTTCTGTAAGTAAAGGTCAAACAAAATTTGCTAGGAACCTCGAAGATGTTTTAATGTATTAGTTAAAACAGGAGATTGCCTGCTGCAGGTGGCCGTACTGCAGGTGAGAGTGTAATTACCGTGCAACACAGCAGATATCACTGCAGCATCGAGGAGCCCTGAGCGTGGATCAGGACTCCTTTGGGCTTTGGGCCAGCTCTTCTACAAAGTTAGAAAATCTTTTGTTCCTGTTCAAAATATTCTGCCATGGCATGGCAAGAGCTACAGCCTGTGCTGTCCCACACTATCCCTGACAATATATTGGCATGTCCAGATGGAAGTCCTACAAAGACCTCAAAGCTCACTCCTTATGGTTTTATTTCTGTACATGGTATAATTATATTCCCAACTTTTTCTTAATTCTGCATTCCATTTTAAAACTGATCGTTGAGTTACATTCCTCACTCCCTCAGTTCCTTATATCCTCCACGTGGCCAATTTCCTGCTTTCCTGCTGCCAGAGCAACATCAATATGACATTGCCTTTTCCATCTCTTCTCCCTGCACCACGTGTACTCAGCACAGCACAGAAAAGGACAGGTTCAGATGAGGCTATCTGATTTGGGTGTGTTTGTCAGTGCGTCTGTAGCACAGAGGTAACACTTTCAAACAGAATTATGCAGTATTTCCCTCTACAGGTGACTGACAGACAGAGGATTGCCCATGTTATCTCATTAAGGGACTGATACACGTCCTACTGAAAGCAGTGCAAAGGCTTCAAACGATATGACTTAGGAGGGCTTTGATCAGTCCTTTAGCTTCCAGAGAAGGACTCTGAAACCATCACCATATTGTAAACAGCACTCTCTATGGAGACAAAGATGGAGAAAATGGGTAAAATTTAATGAAGCAGGAAAGCAGAGCACAAGTAGCACTCTTCCCAGAGAAAAATATTTGCAATCATGCAAACTATACAGCTTCTTAAAGTGTGACCTCACTGCAGTCAAAGCAGTACATGTAAACACCAGCAGGATACAGATTTATACTCACAGTCCAATGAACTTCGATTGAGGAGGAAGACAGGATAGTAGGGTTGTGCAGATGTAGCACCACGTCACCCAGCTCTCTCTGGACCTGCTTGTGATCCACACCTTGACTTGTTGGCGGAACATCTGCAATAATTTAAGATTCCATTCTCACAAGTACACATGATTGTTGAACTAAGTACATGTGAATACAAATGAGTATGTCAGAAAGTATAGGATGCTATCACTAAAAAAGTTTACCCTAAGTACTTCCTAATCATGTAGGAAAAAACTACATGAAGTATTTTCTTGAGCAAATCACCAATGCTTAGGTAGTATCAACTCAAGGCACTGCACTTCCTTTGACAGAAACATGAGGCTAATGCTGCACAAAAAGACACTCCGCACTCAAGGATTACACTTTGGTAAGTGGCTACAGTAGCATTTCTTTATTCTTTCCTGCTGGGAAGAGAAAACGTTCTATTGCCCACTGCCAGTTCCAAGAGACCAGGAAACCCATAAAGAACAGCAAAAGCAGAAGCTGTATCTTTAGATAAATTCATGACAAACTTGGTGTTACTACAAAATAATGTTAACAACCAGAGAAAAGATAAATTAGTCATATGGCTGGTTCTCTAACGGCAAGAGGCTCCTGTAAACGGGAGGCAGAGCCCAGCTGAGGGCTGTCTGGATCATCTGACATTTGGTCTATCCTATAGCTGGAAGGATTATTCATATGCATGAAGGGACAAATTCCTCTCAAAACACGCAATGGTACAATGAAAAAACGTATTTTTTGCATATTGAGCCCTTGGAAAGCATACTTAACTGAAATGGAATGACTGTCAGATGTGTAAAATTTACAGGATAATCACTAAGAGGGTATCTAAAACATGTACTATGGAGAGCCAAGTAACATAATTTCTGTTCTGAGTTCACATCTCACTCCTTGATCACCTCGTTTTAAACAAATACCATGCTGACTAAGGCTAAAATGCTATGACTGGAAATTCATGAAAAGTGCTTGTAGTGATTACCACTGAGGTTAATGTGTAGTCAGTGAGTGACAAATCTGGATTCTTAGCAAGCATCGGTAATAACAAAACCAAAAAATCCTCCACTGAGTCACTGCTATATCCCCATGCAGTATGTTCTGCAAACAGTCCATTATCACAGTATTTCCCTCCTCCCAAAGTTTGAAAGCATTAAAGATAAAAGCTTCTGTTTGGGAGCATTGCCTAGATATCACCCTGCTCAGAATGTAACAGGAAAGCCAGTGGAATAATTAGTTCTAGCTTTGCTAGTCAAAAAAGATGAGTCATCCACAATATGGATCAAACTATTCACAGGCTCAGCCATTTGCACATCTGTGCTATACAATGGTGTGTGTGCTCTCTTGTTTCAGCTCCAAGCTTCCAAGACACTGACTGTCAGTGAAAACACCCAAGAATGAGGTTGTTAATGTCTGTAAAGTGCAAAGACGAAGGTAGCAGGAAGGTAGTACTGAAGGGATGAAGGCACTGAAGATAGTAATCTACTTTCATCTTGGTTCGTGGACTGGACATGCATTTAGGACAGGACCATACAACCCTCTAGACAAAAGTGAACTAGGAAAATTTTGCTTAGCTAGACTGCAGCTTAAACAAAAATGAAATGGTATTGGAAGAAGAGCAGAACTGCTCTAAAGAACTTGACACTTGATTACATTTCTTATGATTGGAGAAAATTTTTTGTGTTAGTTGTTATTTTCACTGAGGTATTGTGTGGCTCTTGGGTTTACAGCTCTACTAGGTGCCCAGAGAACAGTGAAGCTTCCCGTGTCATTATAAACCATTCAGTTGAGTGAACAGAACATTTACTGTTTCTCAGAATCAGGTCAGTAATCAGTTCGTTTGGGACAGACACAATACCTCTTCTCAGCTCCAGAAATGAAACTACACTACATGAAAAACATGCTCCTGCAGCTCTGTTCCCAGAAATCAGGAATCACTAAAAGGTTACTAAATCTCTCCTTGGGAACCTGTGCAATCCTGATTTTCCATGGGGCTGTGACTCTGCTGCCTATATACATCCACTGAAATTGTCACCCATCAGGAGAAATGCATAATACCAAAAGACAGCAATGTGAAACTGGTCACTCCCCAGGGGAGATCAGGAAGACTTGTCTTCAGACCAACTACGGAAAACATGAGAAGGCACCAAAGAAAAACGCTTTGTTTCCTTTAGAGAACTTCCTTTCAAAAACTAACATGCACTTACTTATGCAAACAAAGAAACAAACATACAACACAGACACTCTTAATAAGCCAGTGGGTCAATTTCTCCAGTAAGCAGGAAGATCAGAAAAACAAACAAACAAAAAAATACGATCTCTATCACTTTGTCTTTGAAAAAGAGTGTGTCTACTTTCCCCCTTCTTAAGAATCTAAGCTTTTCTACTGGAAAAATGCAGGCTTCAGAGCTATAATGCATTATTCCCTGTACATCATCCTACGTGTCATTTATTGGCTAGAGTGAACACAAAGATAGTTTTAATTTTACATAGCTGGACTCAGTCCACAGCTGGACTTCAGTCACAGCTGGAGTCAGTGGATGGCTCCTTCATTCACTTCTACCCAGACTTTTCTTCCACTTGGCTATGTGTAAGCACTGCTTTCTACCCTATTTTACTTCCAACAGTTGTACTATGGAAATACTTGTAACATACTGCCAAAACCTCTTTACTGGCTCATGATGCCAAATTCCTTCAAATTTTCAACTTTTCTCTTTCCTAATGCAGCAGAAATCAACTTAGATTACATGCTGTTTCTCTCCCTGTCTCAGTCTTAAGCCTTATTTGATTCACTGGACATAGTAATAACATTTCCATGGAATTTGAGGATTTGTGTGGGAACTCAGAAAAAACAAGGATTACTTTGGTTGCTAGCAAGAGCTATTCTGCAAGTTGTAACTATCTTTGGATAAGAGATACTAGGGTTCCCTTAGGCAATGCAGCATGCTGTCAGAGTCTATGTTACAGAGAAATGCAAGTTTAAACACTGTATTTTACTGTAGTATATATTATAGCCAAGATAGGTAGACAGTCCAAAGCTACCGGAATTCCTGCATCTGGTATTGCTTAGTCAACTCGTGACAGCTGCTGTACACACCCAAAATGTTCAGGATCAAGAACTTACCTTGAGTTTTCACTGGATCAGATATTTGGCTTGGGTCGCTCAGCCCATATGCATTAGCTGCTCTCACAAGGAAGAGATAAATTGCATTAGGTTTCAGCCCTTTAACTGCAAAACTCTCTGTTTTCACATTTTCAGCTACAGTTTGCCAGCTGCTCCCTGATGCATGGCTAAGGATAAAACACACAACAGCAGGTTAGCACGTGGTTCTTTAGCAACAGATTACATGTAAACATACAGACAGCGAGATCACAAGAGACTCATATACCTGAAGGCCTCAATTATGTAAGAGGTTGGTGTTGCACCTGAATTCAAATTAGGTTGCCATGACAATGTTACTGTATTTCTGCTGACATCTGTAACCTCGGGCTTTGACGGAGCACTAGGAATCAAGTTGGGGTCAGTGGGTCTTGGTGGCTGCACTGGGACTCCAAACTCTGACAAAAGGAGAGAGAAATGCTGAGTACGGACAGGAAGCGGCTGTAAGCTAAATGCTGCTCACATCTGCACTGGCAATTTATGGCAGAGTCAGACCACTTCTGCATTTGAATTGCTGGTTTTCCTTCATGTGTTTTCCCCACACAGAGGAACCCTAATGGACTTACCTTGGACCTCGATGTATGCACTCCATGTCGCTTCGCCACTCGGGGTTGAAGCAATGCAGGTGTACCGGCCAGTATCGCCCAGCTGAACGGGAGAAGTGAGGAATAAATATTTGAAACAATCAGGCACTCAGTGGGCTAGAAAAGTAATTACAGCTCTCTATGTTTCCCCATGAATATGCATAAGCGTATCAGCCTGCAAAAACTTCGCACCAGAAACTTCTTCCATTAGAAGTTACAATTTTGACAAAACAAAAATGGGTATTTATTTCTGAGCAGTCACAAAAGAATCGGAAATGCTGCAGATTCTAATTTAATGTTAACTATTCTGTAATGAGCAAACTGGAGGCCATTTCCTGTAGAATTTATTCCTTACTCTGCAGAGGTCCTAACAAATAAATTGAGAAGGAACTCAGATGACAAGACCCCGTGCAACTGTCAACCTTCTACATAAATAACGCCCGGGGATTTATCAGGACTGGAACACTGGAGAACATGTCATCCTTAAAGCAAAGCTTAAATATTGCACAGGGTACATATGGGGCTCCCTGTGTTAATATAAATTTCACTCTACAGCAGACCCAAAAAAGAATCTCCATATGCTATCCTCATCCAGTTCTGAATGTTGGATTATTTGTCCATATGTGACTTAATCACATTTCAAAAGAGTTTCTTTTTTTTCCCCAAAAAAGAAATGCTATCCTCCTCAGGTCCCAGCCTCAGCAGATGAACTGAATGGAAGTGATCAAAAATCAGAGATTCAAGCTCTAACCCAGCCTAACTTGTAACTGGCAGCAGGGCAGCTCTAGGGAATATGGCAAAGTGATGTATTCAGCCTAATTTTTTAAAAAAATTACTCCATTTCAAACCACGGAAAGATAGCAGAGAATAGCCAGTATGCTACAACTTCACATTTTAGAACATTTTAAAGTGTGCAATGCATGACCAGCAGCAATACAGGCCAGGTACTATAACTCCCTGAGGAAGCCAGGTATTTGACAGGTGGTTAACCATTTTAAGGTATGTTACACTGATGAGTGAGCATGTTTAAACACTAAAAACTCTTTTGAAAAAGACATGTACATGGCTCTATTACTGCATATGCTAAACAAAGGTTTTCTTTGTAAACATTTGAATTAACTAGATCATTTTAATCTATTAGTGCTAAAGCCCAAATAATGTAATGATTTGTCCTACTGAAATACATTCCCCTTCATGTTTTAAGTACCAAATAATTCCCTTAATTAATACCTCTTAACAGCATTTTTCATTATGAAATCTGAAATAATGTGCCCTAGGCAGATGTTAAACATAAAAAATGTATTATCCGAAAACAAGAAGTATCAAATATTTTAGTACATTTATGTAACCTTTCATTAATTCTAAATGTAAGGTTTACTACATCAAAAATGCCTGGAGGTGAAAGCACAAAGTGAAACAAGCAATAAGAAGACCCATTTTCCAGTTCAGGCTACCTTGGCATATCTGATCTGCAGTGCTCCTGTCTCCAGCTGCTTGATGCGAGAGTCTTGGGTGGAAATGAGGATCCCATCCTTTTTCCAGAGGATAGTGGGCATTAAAGTGCCTGTGGCCACACAGCTCAGCACTAAAGTACCATCTACAGCTACAGTCTGATTCACGGGACCCTGCCGAATGACAGGGGGAGGCCGGTCTGCAATCACTGCCAGGAGAAACAACAGGAAAGACATTTCTGCAACTGGAAGCAATTTTCTAATCATCTAAGCAACAGCAGTTGCTTGAGGCTTTGAAACAAACTAAAAATAATTAAACAAGTAATTAAAGTTGGAGGCATGCATTATTCAGGGCAGGGTGCATTATAATGATGCACGGGTACGGAAGGTTAAAATGATACACAAGACAGTATTTTCAGAACAGAGAAAGTATTGCATATTACACACTGCTATCCTCCAGGCATTCTCCAAGTCCTATGTCTTTATGAAGTGATAATGGAAAAAAGAAAGGACTTCCCAGATTCTTTGGCAAAGCACAGATTTCACCTTTTCCATCTTTTACCACTGGCAGGCCTGTATAACACAGCTTCCAGCATTTAAAGACAGAGAAACAGGAGGTAGGCAATCAGGGGATAACAAATACCTACTGCTTAAATAACCATTTTTAATGTGCCACCAACTCATCTTGGTGCTGTGTCCTAATCGTGAGATGTCCAGAAGTAGGGTAAAGCAAACACAAATGGATAGAACCATATTGGAAAAATTTCATCTAGAAAATATTTTTCCAGTAGTTTCTGAGTTTTACGATGCCTTCAGAGCCACAAAGAAAATCTCACAGTTTGTTTATGTCAATTTTAATGCATCTTTCACGCAATGGAAATTAAATGCTGTTGATGGGTTAATTAATTATACTGCACAGAAAAACAGAAACCAGTCTCAGTATTCACAGAAAAAACGAATGACTGTCTTCCATTATCCAAAAAAGAGGTTAAAGTTATCTTCTTCTATTTTGGGGATCTGCTCTACCTGTACCATCCAAGATGACACGGATTCGTGATCTGAAAATAGCCATAATTTTAAATGTCATATATCTGTTCAGCAGTGGCATGGGGCTCTCGTAATTTAAAAACTGAAATATAACCTGAAGTTCTGATAATCTGTGAAGATCAGATATTTCTAAATTACTTTTCATAACAACAGACAGGATGTTAGCACTGCTTTCTTTGGCTAAATTCCAACTCCCATAATTTCATTTGCATGTTCAAATGACACTCTGTTTTCAACTGCATTATTTATCCTTTAGTTCTTGTCCCAGCCTGTTGCTACACACTTTGAGGCCATCACGATCTTTCTCCGCAGAGACAGACAAAATAAGCCCACTTGTAATTTGCATTTGACTTTGACAAGTTTGTAAGAAACTTTGCAATTGGCAAAGATAAGGAGTTGACTGATCTGTGCTCTATAGGACAAATCTAATGACACTGAAATTCATGGCTAATTTAAGTGCCACTGAAGCTGATGGCAACTCCTCCTACCTTTTGGAAAACCATTCATAAAGCTATTCTAATACTTTATGAATATTCAGCATATTCTGCCTTCACTTTTATAAAAGTATCCAAAACTTTATAATGTCCCAAGACATTATAAAAAACAACTACCCATCAGATCAATCCAGAGCACAGAGTAAAGAAAATACATTTAAACTGATTATTTCCAAGTTCAGATGGCATAGGTCATTAGTAGGAAACCATTTAAAAATTATTTCTCACTCTGCAACGGCCTTCTCCCCAGTGAGAAAATGGAAAAAATCGGATTAGGAAACGTGGCTTACAATTTGTGAGGAACCAGAAGGGATGCAGTCCTATTCCTCCTATGCCAATCCAGAGGGAGGGGGAGATAAACAATTTTATCCTACAGTCTCACTGCATGTTTCTAGTACTTTATTATTCCTATGTTTTCTATAGGACAAAGGGCTATTTTGTGGAAACTCTTCTCAGACAACAGCTTCCCTCTGCTCAAATTCTCTCTCTTATCCTCTTCCTCTCTAAGTGCTAAGATTAGTATTTTCCCTGTGTATCTCTGCTGTTAAAAATAAGAAGTATTTCTGATAATTGGCAAACTGGCCTCACATCAGCATGTATTACTGCTTGTAGTCATGCTCCCTGTAGCTTTTTCATCTTATATTTTTTCCTAACTACTTCTAAAAAGTGATGAATAATTTCTATGTTATTCTGCTGATCTCCATACAGGTTCGTATTTTTTCCTTGCTAAAACATAATATTAAGAAACAGGGAAAAAAACTAGGTAAATAGAAATGCGAAGCAAATGGCAACACAATAAAAGGGATAAAGAAACAGGCAGCAAGCAACCTGAAAGTAAATTAAATCCAGTGGGGGAAGCTAAAAAGGAGTCAGATAAAAATTAACAGATCTGACAAAAAAACCTAAACTGAATATACTTACCAAATACAAAATGGAAATATAGAGTTACACAATATCCAGAATTGTAAGCCCCTGACAGAGGTGGCCAAAACAGGATTTTTATGTTCAAAGGAACATGCAATCCACATTTATGCAAAACAGATTTTGAAGCAGTGTCACATCACTACACTGCTGTCTTCAAATAAAAATAAAAAAACTTGGAAATAATAAAATGAATCTCTGATTACCATCTGTAACTTCCAAGTAGGCTTTTGTTATGATACTTCCTGCAACATTTAAAGTCTGGCAGATGTAGTACCCAACATCAGATCTCTGGACATTGGTGATGGTGAGGTCTCCTGTCTGGGAAACTGAAAATCGGCTGGATGACTGAGGGGGTTGGTATGAGAAAAGCAGATTCTATAAGATGTACAGGAAAGAAAGTGGGGGAAAAAATAGGTTAAATAAATTCAAATATCAATAAATTCAAACTTTAATATTGCTAAATTAATTAATCTTTTCATATTATACAGAAAACATTCTGCTCTTCACATCTTAAACGTGCCTATACCACAATGTGAATAGCTTCTGTAGGACGTTTTTATGATAAAATAGGTGCAGAGATGCACATAGAATTGTGTAAGACTTTTGGGATTGCTCTAACACTCTCTAGGATCAATAATGGACTTTGCACAAAGTGTAACAGAGTCTAGTGAAGATGTGAAGTGCACAGAGACTGCAATGGTGCAAGCAACTGGGGTGAACCTCAGTAATTTGCTTTAATGTTCTTTTTTAGAACTTGCTCCAGGGCATTCATTTTCTTTCATTAAAATGCAGATGGTGGTTTACTTATCTGTATTTTAACATTTGCCTTCCTATGAATGGAGCAATTTTAAAATAAGAGATGTTCTGCAGGTCTCTCTAAACAGAATGTTTGTGTTCTATGAGAAGTCTTATAATACAGAATTAAATCCTATGCCTATTTAGATAGTTTGGGTATTAAGTACATAGTGTTTACCAAAAATCAATTAGGGGTTGAATTTTGACCTCTGGCTGAATGACTTGTGAGTGAGAATACTTTAGGATCACAGAGGCTATATTTATCTCTTATTCTTGGCTAACTACATTTTGCATTTCCAAAAATTGTCCAAAGGAATGGGACACAATATTCTCCAGTATTAGCAAACCCTATTCATTGACCTCCTCTTTCATTTCCCTCAATCATCACAAGTGGTCACCAATCAGCAGAGTCAAAAACGAGGGGAAAAAAAAAAGATGTACTAGACAACATATGGCTAAACAAATAAAAAATTAAATAAAATATAAGCATAATATACTGCTATATATATACCACTGAAGATTATCATCTAAATTTGGTTAGCAGTCTAGTTGTACTTAAGTATTCAGACAGAAATCTTGCAAATGGAGTAAAGAAGCATCTCTAAGTGTTCTCAGTTTCTCTGCCCTATTGTTTTGTAACACAAAGAACCCTGTCATATACTCCTGCACCATTCATTCCTTCACTCACAGGAAAACCAGAATCCCATATTCCTTCTTTCCTTCCAATAAAGAATACTTTGTGTCACATCCCTCCTTCAAAAGATGGCTCTGAAAGAAAACTGCAATTCTCTTGCTGTGCTATATTGTGTTTCAACCACTGGCTTTCAAGATCCTTTACAAAGAAGATGAAAATAATTTTCCCTCCCATTCAAATAAGGAACCTGGGAGAAAAAGTGATCTATTCAGGTATGGTCTGTCAGTCAACTGATGGAGTGGGAAAGTAGCTTGCCTCAGCCCAGAACTAGAGTTCTACCCACTCAGTGCTGCAGGTCAATGCAGCAAATGCTTTAATTTGCCAGAGACTCAAAAACAACATGGCAAATTTGTGGGCTTCCAAGCAGGGGTTCAGAGATGCAGCAAGGCAGGAGTCCAGAGCGAGGAATGAATTATTTATTAAATTTACAATACCATTTTTATATTCTAGTTCCATAAAGCAATTGAACAGTGTTCACACTTCTCCTAAGGTGATTGGTCAAAGTCTCAGACACCCATTTAGAAATGTTTTTTCCTAATGTAATGTACACAAGGTCAGAAGATACCAGATATGAATGCTATTTACAAAAACCCTATCTATTGTTTACATAGCTTACACAGCAAAGGAAAAGTTCTCACAGAATGAATGTAAGAAGAGAAAATTTCCCTGCTAACAGCATTTCAGCATCCACAGCAAATTAATAGTTGCACCATAAACCCAGAGACAAACTTTCTGAAAATCTGGGAGTTTTTGGGGGTTCAACCAAATTTGAGCATAAGTCATCTCTCCATTTCTTAAAAGTTCTCCCTGTTAGACGAAATACATTACCAGAGTAGTGAACCATGGAATGTTTCTAGTTGATTCACAGATTTATTTTTACATTCATGGAGAAAACAGGAGACAGCAAAACATAGATATCTGTTCTAGTAAGACTGACATCACTTAGCATGCACATGACTTAGAAGTAAAGAATAAGCATCCAGCATCTCCAAGCTCTAAACCTTTTTTCCACATCCTTAAAACAGTCATTGAAAGACCTTTCTCTCATGTGAAATCATCTCTTCAAGAAAGTGTGAGGGAGGAGGACAGAAAGGCTGTTTTACCTGACTCCCTTCTCTCCGCCAGAAGATGGCTGGCTGAGGGTTTCCAGTTGCTTCACACTGGAAAGTCACCGTTCTCCCCAGTGCAGCTACCTGGTCTCGAGGCTTTACAACAAACTGTGGAGGCTCTGAAAGGAAAACACCAGAAAATAAAATTAAAAAAAAAATCACACTGCTACCAGTTGATTTGAAAGAACAATTTGCCCCCTAAGTTTAAATGGTATAAACCAGAACAGTTAAGTTTCTTTAATAAGGAGAGGCAGCACAAAGGCACATCAGTCTCTAACAGCCACAGCTTCAGCATAATTCAGATCATCTTTTCTGTGTCTGGACCTCCCAATTAAAACTCTGACTGTGCAACATGTGCTTTTACTGCTGACCCAGTATACAAGGAAATAAGTCCCACCAGCTTGATGAGAACTTACAGAGCAACAGTCACCAATACAAACAAATCTGTTACAATTTTGTCTTTCAAGGAGGACTAGGGCTGCAAGCCAGAATGGAGAAATCTTTGAGGGACAACTGGCCCAGAGGCCACACTTTGTTAAAGACTGGAAGACATACTGCTGAGTAACTATGAATTCAGGCTTACACACACAAAACTCATCATCTCTGACTTAGGAGAGAAAAAGCCCTTAAGTGCTTATATAAGAGACTTTTGATGTAGTCATGATCTCAAAAAATCTTGAAGCCAAAAGCCCAACAAATACTATTCAAATTATAACCACTTAAAATCTCCAGTTCAAACACACTGAGAAGGGATGAATTTAAAGGAACAGCAGAGCTAAATGTCTTCCTCATTTACATATGCAAGAGCATGTTCAAACAAAATATATATGCAAATGAAGGCATATTTGAAACATCTGCTCAGCCTAACATTATAAATACTGCCAGCATTGTTTGATTTATACTGACTTCAACAACCCCTTCATCCAGTAGCAAGTAGAATGTCAAAAAATCATGTCAGTCACATACACAAAAAAAAAGTCAGCATAGATGACATTACATATCTTGGTGATGCTAGCACAGAAGAAAATCTAACATGTTCTATAGGCTGCTAACTCTTGCTGCTTAAAAAATGTGCATTAAATGAAAGCCCATTTATTTATTAATTTCCAATTCTCTCTGATCATCTGCTTAAAACTAAACTCTCTCTCTTCTTTGGATTGAGAAAAAAGGGGATGTTTTGTATCTGACTTTAAGAAATCAAATGATTTTGGTGTTTGTTTCCTTTTTTCCCTTGTGAACATTGTTGTTTTCACAAGATTTTCCTTTAAAAACAGTGTAAAATATGTAATGCAAAGATGTGTTTTATAAACATCAAGCAGTAGTGGCTTTATCTAGAATAAATTCAATAATACTTAAGTCCTTTTTAAAAAAAAAAATCGCTTTCAGTGCTCCTGTGGGCCAATTCTTGCAGTTATCTGTTCCCCATGCCTTGTGTCTGCTCCCTGGTGAGTTCATATCAGAATATATTCTTCCTACGACCCTCCTGCTTTGAGAGGAATTTCTGAAGCATAACACTATCGTATATATTTGGATGCAAATGCTACCTTTCCTAGCATTTCTTTAGATAAGAAACTATGCAGAGTGAAGCTACGATTGACCTCCTGTAATTAGCAGACTTCAAAACATTTAGCTCTGAAACGTTCAACCAGGACCTTGGAAGAAGATGTGGGAAGACTTTGACGTGACAGCACGTTTCATTTGGAAGGGAGGGAGAACTGGCTGGGGGTTTGCCACAGGGTTGTAAGGCATGAGGGGGAAAATGGAGATGAGGGTGAAGCACCTTTGTTATGCTGCTAGATTCTAGTAACAGGAATAAATTTAGCATATAGTTAAATTTAGGGCTTGGCTGGTTCTGCACTAGTTGTGACACAATGCTACACAATATGGAACTGAGGGTTTCTAAATCCTGTGCTAGTGCAGAGGATTGATGAGGTTTCAGATTTCATTGAACTCGAGGACAGGTACAACTATAAAGAGATTAAAATGGTTCTGACCGTTGGAGAAATAGCTGAATGGTTGTGATTATAGTACCTGAAGATGACCACTGAGGGACTACTTAACACAAAAAGGAAGGGGGAATTTAGTCTTATAGGCAGCCATGGTAGAATTCATAAAATGTAAATAGGTACATCTTTCTCTAGGTATTATTTTAATACATATTTTGTATGGCTACTACTCTAAATATACATGCATATTGCCTATGTGTGTATTATGTCAATCTATTGCCATTAACTTAAATAATGAAAATCTTACTGGCTTCTTACTGGCTTTATGTCAGAAGAATTAAACAGGGTTAAGTGCAACTATTACTAAATTCCATTCTATGTTAACTGTACTGAAAGCTTTTTCGTTGCTCTTTTTTTTTTAGTATCATTTTGATTTCACACCTTGGGTCACATACATGTGGTATGTAATGATGAGACCATAAAAGATGCCAAAATAATAAATCCCTGTAAGAAAAGAACAACTTTTATCCTAGAAACCTTTTAACCAAATACGGTTTTCATAGCACACTTTGAAGTTCAACCCATGCAGTCACTGAAGAAAGGAGACATTAGGATTTGACTTACTACATCATAGAAAAACAGACAGAAAGTTTGCAACCCATTACCTTTCTCTTTGCCATTAAGTTACCCATACTTCATGCAGAATTTATTCTGTTCGATGTGTCTTGCCAATAACAAGCAAAAGATGGGAGCTGACTGGTTGGAGGACATGGAAGGGGATGGATGGGAAGGGGAGGAGAAGTTCCCGTCACAGTGATACGATGACTAGAAGATGGTCAATAAAATTTCAACTTACCAGACACAACTAAAAACAAAAACAAAACAAAAAGAAAACATGGAATAAATAAAATTGAAGACATGAAACAAAGCAAAGAATAAAGAAAAAAAAAAAAAAAAAAAAGGATCCTTGGTAAAGACCTTAGAAAACAAACACATATTCTGATACATGAAAAATAGGTTTAAAATGTTGAACAACATATTTTCAATTTGATTTTTAAGCAGCAGTCTTTATCAAATGCTGAAAGTAGGTGGTAGAAGAAAATGGCTAACAGACTGAAATACTGGTCAGGCAGTCTGGGTTCTACTCCAAGCCTTTCTTACGAACTGATGTGTACCTGGAGTAAAGTTTTGTTGTTTTTTTTTTTCTCACATTATCATTATTCCTCTGCATCAAGATCTTCCATGGTAAAATTAACTTATAATCTCCAGTAAATATCAACCCGCAACATTGCTGAAGTGAAACATAATATTTACAGCCTTTCTAAAGCATCCAAAATTTACAAATGGAATATATTTTTCTGAAGCTAATATCTAGGCCACACACAAACCTCTTCAGTATAAGATTGCTGTGTCAAGGTCATAAGGCACACTACTAAACTGTAAATGCAAAATAAACCACAACTAAAATTAGTTTGAGAAGATTCTTAATCCTTTTCGTTGCTCCCCAAACCTGAATTTCATTTCAATATTCAAAATAAAACATTTATTGCAACATATTATATTTTTCAATGGAAATGCTCAGTAGTAAATTATCAAATATTAAATTATCATTCAACCATAGTTCAACATTTTCATAGACTTTGAAATGGCTCATATCCTAGCCAGGTAACTTTGCTTATAACAGAAAGGCATGTTAGAAAGTATTCCAACCTTGTATTAGTGTTGGAAAGAACAGATTGAAAATAAAAAAACAGAAGTAATGCATTTTTAAAATATACACAGATGCTGGCCAAAAAAAAAAAGTTAATAAAAAAAGGTTAATTGGTGATAATTACAGGAAAGGTCCAAAGTATATATAGTTTTTTTAAATGCATGCTACACTTTGGTCTTATCACTTTATGTTGAGAGTAAACCAACTCTCATTCAGCAAGGGCACACTTTCATATTGAGTAGCTAAGCACCCTCAATTCACCATCCTCTGATAAACACATGCAGGAAACCAGTAATATCCACTTTGCCAACATTCATTAGGCATGAGGAATCCTGGCCTCCTCTTCTAATAAATACAGAGGACTCCAGGTGTATTACGAAAATGAAGGAGAAAGAGAATCAGATATAATATTGGAATTTGGAACATGCTGAAGGCAAGAAGCTGCAACTTCATTTGCCAAACCCAGATCAGCCAGATTCGAGTTCTATGCTATAAGAGACATCTTTTTTCAGGGAAATAATCCAAAACAGAGGAAGTTGAAATTACCATTTGCCAAAGATTTGAGTTTTAAAGAATTATTCTGGATGTGCACTAGCCTTCTTTAAGTGGTCAGTATTTCTCAGAAAGAAAATCAGTGTGCACTACTCTGCTTGCATTATCTGTAAGTCTACAATTCCTAAGAGAGATGGCCAAGAAATGCTACACATGAATTCCTGAGAGAAATCTGCTCTTCCTCAAGGTTCAGCTCCCAGGTACTCTTGCTCGTGTGTAACTCTATTTCCCAGTAACTGTTGCTTTTTAACTGAAAAGCTCTTTACTAAACTTGCAATTACAATCTGACGTGCTCTACAATTAGAAATGATTCTCCACAAAACACAACTCATTGTACATGAAACAGCCTGATAAGAGACTTAATGGAATGCAATTCTTGCACAGAGAAAGCATCTCTAAATTATCTGTTTTCCATTTGCTGAGTAGCGCCAAGAAGAGGAAAGTTCAGCCTTCTCAGTAGCAATGCAGAGCTGCTCAAGTCCTCTACTGAAATCTCACTGGAAAACGCCTAACAGATAGAAACCTTACTTGGGTGCTCGATTATATTTTTGCAAATTAAATTAACTTCTAAGCGCTGAATTTCCCCTTTTCTTTTTATTAGGCATTTCTTACTGTAGGTCAAAAATAACCCTGTCAAGCAAATATATTTTTTTGCCCACCTGTGAAAACAGAGGGGACACTGATATATGAAAATAAATCCCTGTAGAAACAGGGCATCACATTGGTTGCAAATCTGTGGAAAGGGCAAACGGTGAAGTTTCATAGAAAAATTTAAACAATTCTGTCAGAGGGATATCATGTGGTTTAAAAGAACAACAATAATAGCAACCTCTACAACAAAGACCATATTGTTAGTTTGATTTGCAAACTATTGATATCTAAGGTTACTAAAACTGAGAAGCAAATAGCTTTTCCTCTATTATAGCACATTTTATTTCACACCACTTTCAATTATAAAGTAAATTAATTTTCCTTGTGTTATTAATGGCTTTTCACATGGCAATTAGGTGGAATAACCTGTTTGTAAAGACAGGAAGTTAGCACGTAAAACCACAACTACCAAAGGAATAATATTTTTGCCTTTCATATAATTTCCTTGACATGCAAGGCTTTTCAGAGAAGACGTGTCCAGTCACTGAACAACAACCAAAAGAAAAGTGGTTTCCAGACTAGTGACGTGATCTTTTAATGCCTTATTCTTTCCAGCAATCCTATCAACCTCACTGGGACTATTGGTATCATTAAATCCACTCACAGGAGTAGGAATTTGCAGTTTTAGGACTTAAACTACAGCCTAGTACAGTTGCCAGATGTTAATGGAGCACCTATTACATTTGACAGATGTAGTTTTGCAAGTTCATATGATAATCAGGTTGGAAGCAATCTCAGAGGTCTCCATTCCAACCTCCTGCTCAAGAGGGTCAAGCTACAGGGTCAGTCAGGGATTGATCCCGTCAGGGCCTGAAAAATTTCGACGAATAACAATGCACAGACTCTGGCAACCCACTCTGCTGCTTGGCTTTCCAGCCAGTGAAGAAATGCTTTTTCATATCCAGCCTCAATCTGCCTTGTTTCAACTTAAATCCATTGTCTGTGGTGCTCCCTTCATGCACTACTGGGATGAGCCTGGGTCTGTGTAACCCTGGGGGTCTGTCCTATGGGACCTCAACATGCTGTGTGCAATGTCTGCATCTCAAAAAGACACATTTTGTAGCTCTCCTCACAGAGGTGAATGCAAATGTTGATCTAGTATTTCTCTAGAACCCACTGTTGTCCTCATATTTAGAATAAAATATTACAGTGTTGCGTCCATTTCTTAGTGTGACATTAGGCAAGCTAGAAACTTAAAGTACTCCATTGTTTATAGCTGTGGCAGGAATTACCTGTCCCAAAAGGAGCAAAATGATAGAAATTTTCATTTATGTATACCAGTAAGATGCTTTTGAGATCTTGAGATCCAAGGTGGTACTTAACTACGAAAAGAGTATTTTGTTCAGCATGTTAAATACTCATTAATTATTGCTCTGACTATTATTATTTACAAATATCTTCCAGGTGCTCAGAAGATATCCTGTAATTTAACTGACACAAGTTGAATACTTTTGATTTAAGCTCAATGAGTTTCACTTTCCATTATTTAAAAAACATCTTCATGTCTTCAAGGACTGCTGGACAATCAGAGAGGTTATAAAAGAAGCAAGAAAATGTAACTCTACACTAGAGAAATTAAACAATCCCAATTTTCAGGCCAATAATTACATACAACAATCAAGCTCATATCCAGTCTTCAGCTTGTGCATAAATCCTTGGCCATTATGACTGATCTAGGAACTGGCAGTCACAATGAAACTCAGATTCCTTTCAATTAATTTTGTAATACATTAATCCCAGTTTAAGTGAAATAGATCAGAGATTGAATGTGCCTGTAGAAATGAAGCGGCAGGAGATGGGACAGGAGTATGAGCAGGTGTGCTTGAGTAGACAGTGGAGTGAGGAGCTGGAATTTCCAATGGGATTGGCTGGGGACAGACTAGACAGTGAGAGGGGAGAAACTGCAGAACTAGCTACAGAGATAGCACAGAGATTGCTGTGTTATCTGTCAGGGAGCTGAAACTCAGCTGTTTGTCATGGTCATATGAAATAGATGGGTGAGAAACCCCCAGTTTATGACCTCTGTCTGAAATGAGTGGGTACTGAAAATTTGGGTACTAGAGTCACATGTAGAGGAAATGTGGGAGTCTGATTATGTTTAGCAAACTCTGACTGCTCACTCCTTAAAAAAAAACACAAACAAACAAGAAATTCTGAACAATTCCAAACAAAAATTCAGCAAAAAGCTGCCATCATCTTCTGTTCAAATGTATGTTTAATTGCTAATCCTGCTAAACTTTGAAATGAAATACTTTTTATGTTCGAGTATCTGAATGAGGACCTATGTTCAAGTATCTGAATGAGGACCATTTAATGTCTCCCTGCAACATGACTAACAGAACTTTATGTTGGTGTTTTACAAAAACTATTATTAAGGGGGATTGTTTAAGACAATGTGCTATGTTGCATTTCCTATCTGGTGATTTGTAGGCTATTTGTTCTTATCAAAGCAATCTGAAACTCTAAAAATCCTTGATATGCACAGCTCTCTGCAGTCATTTGTGGGAAGTATCACTTTCTACAGAGAAATAAACAAAAGCCTGAATCTCTTGTCCTGAAAAAAAAATAAATGCTGCCATTCAGTTGCCTCCTGGCTTTGGCCTGTGAAATACAGGAAAATAACACGAGGTACAGTACAAAAAGAATTGGGGTATATCACTTTTCATCCTCACTGGACTCTCTATTTTCAGCTGTCACTTCTTGAGGTCAAAACACATATACACACAATTCATATTTTCCCAGAGATTCTGCTGAAGTTCACATTCATGTAAGACCAGCCTGGGCCAGCCTTCCTCACCATGAATGCTTTCACAGTGCGTGGTCCCAGAGCACCAAGTTTGACACAGTGCAGCACAAACTGCTGAGGAAAGGCCTCACAGTCTGGCGCCAAGCACGCCACAGCCACGGAGCTGAGGTAAAATGTTTACATGAGATTTCTGATGTCTCAAATCAAAAGTGATGACTTGTAACTCCAAACCCCCAGCAAGGGAGTGATCGTGGTATATTGTATTTATGATGAGTGGAAAAATTCTGTTTTAGATTGCTGCTGATTTGTCAGATAAGTCCTTCTTAAGTTTAAAGGAACAACTGACTACAGTAACTTCAACTTTACCAAACCCGACAACATAAAAATCTGATTTGAAAAAAAAGAGATGAATTGTTTTCTATAATTGTAACGTGAAGAATGAAATTAAGACAGAAACAGGTGACTTATTAGTTGGAAACATAGTTCCAATATTAGGATCACCTTTAGAATTAGTGAAACCCATAGAAATGTTTCAGGTTCACAGACAGAAAAGTTAACACAGGGAAAATCTCACTATCAATTAGGTGCTGCCTTCCTCAACATACTTCCAAAGAGTTTTGTAGTTTTCTTAAATTTGTATTTATTTATTTCTGTCTACATTTGATTCACATTCCCTCTTCTGTCTGAACACTGAAGACCGGTCAGATTCTCCTGGTTTTGGCTGGGATAGAGTTAATTTTTCTTCTTAGTAGCTGGTGCAATGCTGAGTTTTGGATTCAGTATGAGAATAATGCTGATAACACACTGATGTTTTGGTTGTTGCCGAGCAGTGCTTATCTCAAGTCAAGGACTTCTCATGCTCTGCCAAGTGAGGAGCGGTACAAGAAGCCGGGAGGGAGCATGGCTGGGACAGCTGACCTGAACTGGCCAGAAGGATGTTGTAAGCTATAGAACACGATGCCCAGTGTTCAAACTGGTGATAACTGGGTGGGAGCTGCTGATCGCTGTTCAGGGGGAAGTTGGTCATCAGTCAGCAATTGTATTGTGCATCACTTGTTTCGCTTGGATTTTTTTTTCTCTCTCTTCATTACTATTATTGTTTTTGTTATCATTAGTATTATTAGCATATTTTACTTTGTTTCAATTATTGAAGTGTTCTTATCTCAACCCACAAATTTCTGGGGTTTGTTTGTTTGTTTGCTTGCTGGTTTTTTTTCCGATTCTTCTCCCCATCCCACTTGGTGGAGAGGCATTGAGGGGCTGCATGGTACTTAGTTGTAGTAGGGTTAAACCACGACACATATGCTGGGCAGCAACACAGAAACAGACCAGCTGGAGTTTATGCCCTACACAAAAAGTGCCACTCTCAGGGTACCGAGGGGCTGCCAGCTGCACTTGTCACTGTGCACTTCCTCCAGAAGCCTCCAGACAGCTGCAGTCTGGAAACCTGGTAGTCACATCATCCTGACACTGCCTCTGACCATGCAAGGCAGGATATAAGTCTCATTCTCAGCACATGGCACATGCCTGGCAGGCTGGATTTAGCCTGTGCCTCTGGACTTGAAAGCCAAATAAAAAGAGCCGGCGCCTGTGTGCACTCAGGAGAGCTGACACGCTCCAGGAGAAAGTGATCTGACCAGGAAGAAAGGCAAGTGTCGCTCCTTGGTGCTGACAGGACAGACAAAGCCTTGGAAATGTAATTGCGTCTGGAGCTGCTGCAGACACCAGGGAGACAGGCCAGGGTAAGGCTTTGGAACACCCCTGAACATGGATATTGTAACATATGCAGCCTGGCAGCTCAACATCACCAACTCCAGAAACAATTTTAGAGGTGAGCTTCAACCACCATGGACTCAAAATCAGTGATTCTCCCTCCTGCAGCACGCAGGAAGGTGCCTCCTCCCAGCTTTGCGGTGGGAGCAATAAGTAGTTAGTTTCAAGAGCTTGTTTTCCCTATTGGAGCTAAAATGTCTCAAAGCTTCTCTTCTCTTCTCTTCTCTTCTCTTCTCTTCTCTTCTCTTCTCTTCTCTTCTCTTCTCTTCTCTTCTCTTTTCTTCTCTTCTTTTCTCTTCTCTTCTCTTCTCTCTCCACCCTCTGCTGATAAATACCACACACTCTGTGCATTAACTAACCTCCTGCTTTGGGTGCTATTCTCATTTCAAGCGCAATCAAATGGCATTGACTCCTTACGGATTTTTGGCCATTCTGAGATTTAGTTTAAACGGAGAGATGTTTTTTTCTTCCTCAACTCTGATTCAAGGGGCTGGACAGTGAAATCTGGCTCTGTTTCAGCTGTGTATCAGTCATGTAACTATATTATCTTAAAGTCTGATTCACAGCAGGGTAATGAATTTTCCCTTTTAAAAAATCAAGATGAAAAGGGCTACACAAGTGTGTATGTTTGTCTACATGTGTGTCAGAAGATCCTACTGCAAAAAATTTGTGGGAAGACAACAGTGTGTAAAATGTACTCATATGAGACTTTTTGCTTTGCAACTGACACTACTAAAAAATTGAGATAGATCATAATCTGTCCTCCTCCAGGATTCAATGAAGATTTCTATGACAGAAAACCCAAAAATGTGGAAAAAGGCTTTACAATGCAGCTTTAAAGGTAGCACTTCTCAGGTTAATACATGTAGTACTAGCTTAAAACGTGTATAAATCCTGTAGTCACTGCCTTGAGGTGACAAAGAGCAATCTGAAATATGGAGGATAGAAGACAGAGAGGGAGGGAGGGGGATTTAAGATTTTCCAGAATTTCCTCTCCTAGTCTACCTTCCCCCTTTCTTGCTCTGGATCCTCCTAAACCACACTATAAACCAAACATAATTTAGAGAGCACTCTTATGACGAGTCTAATTCCATCTATTTAAAAACTGGAGTAATGTGGTAAACTGTGAAGTCCTGCTTCCCAAGCTTCTCTTTTCAGAGTAGAGCTGTCTTCCCCCATGCTTTAAATGAACTGAGGTAATTTTAGGCACTGCTGCAATCTAAGTAGTCGTGACTACAAATATTTATACTAAAGCCTTTTAAAAGAGTGAAAAAGATGAATTTTAAATAAACCGTGCAGAAGTACAAAAAGATTATGATAGATAGATACTATTTGAAGAATTCTTAGGAGCTTCCTACTGCATTTTTTGACTTACAGTTGAAGATAGGAGAGCTGAAAAGGAAACTGAGCAGGATTTTTTCCCCAGCTGTTTATGATAGCACAGAGTACTTCTTGGAAAGGAGAACTTGAAATCCATAGCAACTTCTTGTAACAAGTTAAAGCTATTTGTGAAAAGTGGCCAAGGCCCATGATCAACGGATACCAACACACACTAAAAATGGAAGGACAATAAATCTCTGCAGTGCACTAACTTGTGATCATTAAAAAATGTTGGTTTGGGCATGTTGTACTCAGTGAGGAATACTGTCAACTGAAACATATTATTTCAAAAGAAATCTGGATTTCTTCTCAAGGGGAAGCCATACCTCACACACAGAAACAACTCAAGTCTACACCAACGCCCCAACTTACTTTTCAATAATGTTAACAGGACGGTAACTGTGATATATTAACAAAGTTTAATTATAGGTAGCAAAAATTACCAAATACAACGGTTCTTACGCAAGACAGTCTATCCACCACCTACCAAGAATTTTTACTGTCATGGAAGCAGAAATGGGAACAAGATGCTTTAGGAAATAAGGATGATCTGCAAAAATAAAAGAAAACTAAAAATTCAGGGACACTTAGCCTGATTTTCATACAGTTCTCTGTCAAAAGATGACAATGCTATCAAAAGTTGCTAGAAGTCTGACACAAAAGTGTAGCTGCAGCTATGATGGTCTAGAGATATTAGCAAAGATATTTTGCGTTACAGATTTTAGTTAGGTTATATCCTTCAAGGAAAATATCCGGCATGTTCTAAGCAGGGAAGAACTCTGGAAGAAGAGGCACAGAAAGGGCCATCAGACCTTGCTGGTGGACGACTGGACAAAACCAGAACTCTCAGGTGACTCACTTCTCTGTACTGAGACCCAGTGTGTGACCTTAACTGTGTCGATAAAGAGAGAGAAGCTGTCTGATTTGAGGAGGTGCAAATCCTAAGTGGGCTCTCATAGGCCAGAGAATGATGAAAAGAGAACAGAATTCCCTTCAGTGCTGTGTTTGGAGAGCATGGAGCATTTATGAGACCAAAACAAGCAACCTGGTCCATCCAGACAGCTTTGCTTTCCTGTTTCCCTTTCCCGTCATCTTATTTCATATTTAAAAGGATTTAAAAAAATGTCATCCCAAACTTTGGGAATTAGTGTGTAATTGTAGGGACAAGAGAAGCATGCAAATACCTCCTGCAGAAAATGATAATTTATATTTAACAGTTCAGCCTGAAAAAGGAATTTTTTTTCTTACACTGGAAGACTCTGATACTGAGCCTAAAAGGCAATCAAGTCCACATATAAAGACAGCAAAATTCTTTACTACCAGTTCTTGAGTGTTATTCAGCACCTAGCAACAAAGCATTTTAGTGTTCAAACAAAACACAACTCATAGTAACAAATGGTACTCAAAACAGTTTATCAAAATAATGTTTGAATGCACTGTTATTCAACATTTTAACATTCTTTTTCTTAAGACCAATTCAGAGATTACTGATGCATGTAAACCAACAAAAGTAAGAGAATGTACTGCAATCACTGTATTACTCAAAGGCTATGAACTAGGCAAAAATAAAGCGTGAATTACCTTTTTACAGATGTTCAGCATAATTTAGTAAAACCGATGTTTATTTCAGAATTAATGTATAGCAGAACTACTGTTTACTGAACAACCGATCAAAATCATTATTCCTTGCACTCTAATTTTATTCAGAAAGACAAAAATCTTCAAACTCAACAGCTTGCAGTAAAATTCTACTTTGTCTGTTCCAAAGACAGCGTTGTCTTTAAAACAGCAGTCATGCAGTAAAGTCTGCAGTAGTGAAACCTGATGCAAAAACAATTGCTTTTTCCATAGCCATGGGATTTAGGAAATTTCAGGCACTAGAAAAGAGCCTTCAGATTTTCTTTGCTACTTTTTTAAAAAATTGAGTGCTGAAGTATGCTACACAAACCTACTTGCTTCAATTCTCTGCATCGAGTGATTAAAATGCACAACTTTTGAGAACTATATAGTAAATAAAACCCTTCCAGCAGTAAAAAGCCTCTAGCTTCAACTTATTTCTGTAGTAACATTTCTCCAAATTATTTGGACTCCTTCTGTTCTACACGCTTAAAAACATCTGTCTCAAGTCCTTGTTTCAAAGTACCAAACTGCAGGAAGGAATCTCAAAAGTTTTTGTGTGTTATTTTCCTGGAAGATATTGTCACTGTTGTGAGATTCTACGTAAAAAAACAAACCAAACCAAGCCCAAATCCATTTAGAACTTAAAAACCATGGAAGCAGGTATTTATTAAAATAATTACTGATTCCTTCTTTTATCTGTATTTTAGAAATGCTTCAGGAATCTTAGTGTTCATCACTTGCATCAGTAAGACAAGAACCTTCAGGGCTCTAATCTCTTCTTCAGACAGTTTTCTCATTTCCTCCTAGTTAACTTTTAAGATTTCTATTCTTTCACCAGAAACTGGTGGCAGTCAAACTCCTCAGATCCTTGATAGAAATCTGACGCGCTATCAGAGTTTACAGCAGTCATTAAGAGGGAAATGGGCTTTTCAAGCTATAGAAATCACAGGAGATGGTCTCCTTCATTCATCTTACCAAAAGTTTACTAATCAAAAAAATCCTGAAGTTCATTGGACAATCATTTCAATCATTATTTTTCCTTACTCTTTCACGGGACTGAAGATAGAATATGGCTTCAAATTAATTTTTTCAAAGGAAGAAATACTGATTTAAAGAGAGAACATGTAGACAAGTTTAGATGTAAATCTAAATACTAGTTTTAAAGCTGCAGTGGTTAAATTCACCCCAGAGACTAGGAGGCTTTCACTGCAATGCATAATAATTGCTGTACACCTCAACAGCATTTCTGTAATCCCATAAAATTCTGAATTTTGTCTTTGTTGTTTTAATGTTTAATGCAATTACATTTACAGCCAACTTATAATGTGTACCAGCAGCCTGACACAGTGGAAACATTTATATGGTATCAGACAGATGAAAGAGCAAATCCTATTCCTTTTCATTCCGGGTGGTATTCTCAGCCCTTCCCAGAAGCCTTATCAAATAGATGTCTTTTACTGTGTGCCTTGAAGCTACTTTAGACAAAGAGGAGGTGGAAGAAGGAGGAAATTCCAGACCTGAAGCATGTGCCACCTTTTCAGATTAAAATTCCTTGTCAGTTGACATACAGCAAAATCACAGCCAGGAGTCACTTATCAAAAAAGTTCCACTCACTGTCTACCTTGCAGACAAGCTCTGTTAACCCTAAAATTGAAGACACCGTAATCTAAAAAAGCTTGGTATCAGAGATTGCCACTGTAAAATATGAACTGGTTGGTATAATTTCCATAGGAATTCTTCTTTTTTCCTGCCAAACTGATAACAGCGAACGTGTTTAGTGCCTCTGAATGGCAAAATTTACATTTTACAGTTCAGTCACTGCTGCTGCAGGTTTAGGCGTAGGTTAGGCAGAGCCCTGTACCAAGTACTGCACACTCCTTCAGAGCCACTGCTTGAGGAAAGAGAGCTAAGAAGAACTCAAAGATTACTGTTCACTACCAATCTGCTGCTGACTGACCACAGTCACCTACAGCCACAGTGCTGGTGTCACTCTCGTGAAGTCCTGAAGCCAACTGACCCACTTGAGCTGTTTCTCCTAACTCCTGCTGAGCATCACCTACACTGTCACTGCTATAATGGTTCCTGGCCAGCTGCAGAGCAGGGCTGCCACTGGAGCCATAACTTACACTTGAGTGTTTCAGAGAGAACAGCTTGTTTCACCAGAAAGTATAAACTTATTACAAAATTAGACGTCAAAAAAGCCTAATTAGGTACTGCAAATGGGAGCAAAGCAAGTGGAAGTAGGCGAAAATATGTAAAACTTTTGGTTCTTAGATTTGCTTGAAAGCATTTTCATGGTTAAATGTGAAATTTGCAGATTTTTCAACAAGCCCTACTTCTATTTGCATTAATGGCAAAACTAATTCTCTTGTAGTACTGAAGTTCTGAAGTATTCATTTTTGGTAACTTTGTGTGTCTTAGGAACATTGTTTTCAATTATATACATAATAATGAAATGCATAATATTGCATGTCCTACAGTCCTGCTTTGAGGCATGAAACCAAGCAACTCACGTAATAGAAACCTACGCAAAACATGAAACACGTCTTGCGTATATATCAAATACAATACAATATAAATACAATAAATATGTCCAGCTTGCTTAGTGCTACACCAAGAGAGAAATCCACTGGTTCCAGTGATGCCATTTTTTTGGGCCATTTTTTCATTTTCTGAAGTACATCAGCTACTTGGTGAAATATAATGTGTTGGCAATATGTAATGTATTGTACTCTGGTCTGCTTCCTGGCATTATGTATTGACTGAGGTATTTATTTAATAATTAATCATCCCCTGAATGAAATGCTTCCACATGTATTTAGCAGCGTCTCTGGATGCCTTACAGATGCAGTACACATTGCTGCAAAATGAAAACAGAGGGCTGAACTCTCCAATTTTAGGTATATGGAAACAACATCAGGATTGCATTTCCTTAACTATTTAATTTTCCAAGGAGACAATAAGATAACGTGACAGTTTTAGGGATGGAAATGCTTCTAAGCTGCAGGAGTAGAACACTAAAGGAAGGGTTCAAACTTCACTATGTTAATACAGAACTCCAAATTTGGTTTATGGATATGGCTGAAGTCACAAGAAGAATACAACATCTGCATGTAGGAAACACTCATGATCCCCAAAGTTAGGAGCCTGTTCAGAGGAAAACAGCGATTCCAATAACCAGCATCTGTGACTCCAGCGCCATGAGCGGGAAGAACATTAAAAGGGAACTGATATTCCCTCCCCTCCCCTGTATTTTCTATGGTAATTGTAGTTTATTATACAGAGAGAGGGAGAGTGGAACTATCTGAGCTGACAGTTCCTAGTGCAGGGACATGGCCTGGGCCGGCTCCCAGCTCAGAGGCAGCGCTGTGGCTGTGGCTGTTCAGCATTGCCCAGAGCATTCCCGAGACAGGGAGCCCTGCAGGGCATGCACCACGCAGGGTCTGCTCCACGGAGCCAGAGCAGGGCTGAGCTGGAGGAAAGGATCCTGCAGGATCCAGGGCAGCTCCCTGCGAGACCCGGGATAGCTGTTCACCACATCCCATCCACACCTCCCTGACAGCTGCCTATCTCAATTGCCCTGGCGCTGCACGCTCCACCTTTTAGTACCCCAGATAACCCTCCACAGGAGAGAGCACACACGGTCAGTCACGGTGCGAGTGGAAATGATGAGTAGAGAAGAAGATAAACCCTTTTCTCAGCAGTGCTGCCAGCCCTGAGGCCCTGAAGAGCGCTGCTTGCAGCCCTGTCTGCCACGTTTCACTCCCTGCCGCAGCCCCACCGCGCAGACGCTTGACAGACGGGGACTGTCCCTCTCCTGACACGGACACGCATCTGGGGTCACCGCTGACAGCTCTCATATTCCTTCTCTGGCACAGAAACACCACAGCCTGCTGCTGAGATACTGAAGAGGAAAAAACCCACACCAAAGCCCCACAAATACGGCTAAACCCACTCAAACCCAGGCCAAACGCCCTCCTTGCCCTTTGCTGAGTTTAACGTGCCTGCACAGTGGCAGCTGTAGTGTCTGAGGCTGGGATTTGCAATGCAGCCCTCTGTTTACAAATATGCAACAAAAATAACTCAATTTGGCACAGCAGAACACTCATTTACTAAACTCTACAGTCAACAGATCATGTGATGATAACCAAAAGTGCGGAAACGACTTGTCGTTTCCATTCCTTAAATCACTCGGGGGAAAAAAAAAATCATAAAATTATAAAAAACAACCAACCAAAAATTTGAAGAGCTGTGTGTCCACAAACGGTCAGAACAATGTTATTTTAATACTGAAACAAGATCAGTCTACTTTTGTAGATGGAGCATATAAAAAAGCTAGCCCTTTAGGAAAAAAAAAAAAAGCATTTTAACAAGAGAAGAGGAGAGAAGGGAAAAAGAGGAGAAGGCAGAAAAAGGAGGAAAAATGTGAAAAAATTTGAATGGAAAAGGCATTTTCTAGAGGAGTATTTTTTTCCCTCCCATAAAGCTTGGTCACTTGGATACGCTAATAAATGGATTTTGATCATAATTTATTGCATTACCAACTACAAATTGTCCTTACACATTACAGTTTCTCACATCAATCCCTCTTACGAAGACATTAGTGCAGACAAATGGCTCAGGAGGTAATCCATTCACACTGGGAAACAAATTATCCAACAACAATATCCTCAGAGCAAAGCTGCCACAATGTAAATATCTACTGTGTAATACAAGTTCTTAAAAAATTAGGATCTTGATGAATCAGGACTTAGGCTATGATTTTGTTCCTTAAAAACACCAGTTTCTTATAAAAAAGATTTTACTCTACTCCTAACATCTACATACTCAAGTCATTTTACATCTATCAGCACCATTAACCTAAATGGGATTTCAAGTATGTTTTTGTTTATTAATTTGAATAGGACTGTGAAAGATTAGGGCTACCAATAGCTTATTTCCAGAAATGTAACTGTTACAGCCATTAAAGCAAATTTTCTTAATAGTAACATTTTACAGGATTAACAGTTGATTTAAGACGTGATCTTCAGAACAAATCACCTTTTAAAAAACAATTCAGTCTTTTTCCTTTGAATAAACTGTGCTTACTGCTCACATTAGTATCTTTTATTCTACAACACTGAGTATGAGAGCTGGTTATTTTTCAAACATAAGGTATCAGTTTTTATGTATAAACATCATGGTGACGAACAAAACAGAACATCTCAAAATTCTTGGTTTTATGAGAGCTTCGACAAAAGAATTCAATACTTTCCTAACAGAGGGACACCAAATGTTTCTGGTGGAAAAAGGAGAGCAGGTTAAGGACAAGACCTTTCCTGTTACAGTAAATGTGTCAAAATAGAGGCCTGTTACCAAATAAAATACTTTTAAGCCTATACTTCCCCAGAACTCCGTAATGACTAATTCCCACTGAAGAGAGAAAAGGACAGAAGGACCATCAGTGCCTAGAAAAAAAGCATCAGGATGACATCATTGCCTGTCTGCTAGCCAGGAAAGGAAGAGAGGGATTATCTGAATAGCGAACATCTGGATTGTGTATATAAAGGCAGTGAAGGATTTTTATACATATTAGTTCACTGAGTTCCACTCAATTTTTATCTTACAAAGAAACAGTAGTGCTACGATACGCTTCTATAATGAAAAAGCAACAGGAATTCCAGTGGTCTGGGTTAGTGTATTAAAAGATACACAAACAGATTTATCATTCACTGCTTCTCTACTACATTTAATTGAAAAAACTTGGCAGATACTTGAACTTGCAACTCTTTCTTTTTGAATTAAAGCAATGCAGCTCAGTAATACTGCCTTTCTTCTTTCCGTGTTTCAGATGCAAAGATTGCAAGTGACATGATTCTGAACTCGAAGAACTGAAATTCAAAACATACTCAGTTCCCCACCCCAGTATTGTAAAGACTGCTTAAAAACATCTTACATGTGAAGTGTTTCCATTTCCTCAAAGTACAACTCAGGCCAAATTTGTATTTTCACAATTTTATCTCTAGAGTTGTTGCACAAAAAGAACTTTATTCGAATACAACTTTATTCAACTTTATTCTTTGCAAAGAAACATTCTTACCTTGAACTGTTAAAGTTGCTGATGCCTCAGCTTTTCCAACCATATTTTCTGCAACACAAGTGTACGATCCCATGTCTCCTGCCATAACCTTCCTGATTTTCAAGGTATGATCATCACGGATTTCGTATCTTTAAATATACATAGCGGTTAACAATGAATAGGAATAAAATAACTTTGTATAATGTCTTTAAAGAGTAAAAATATGGGGGATTTGCTCTCAAATATTCTTATTTCTGTATTTCCCATAAGGGAAAAAAGTATAGATACTTATAAACTGATAATGTAAAAGAAAGTTTTAAAATCAAATCTTAAGTATTTGAAAACTGTATTCTGATATTATATGCACACAATCGCAAAGCCCTAACACAGAATTTCTTAATTCTTAGAATTCTTTTAACAAGTAAATATACTAATAGCTATTATTCCCTATCTGAATGAAAGATTTTTTTAATATGGATGAAAAGGAAATACTGTTCCCAAGAAGATCAGAATTGCTTGAAATTCAAGATAAATCACAATTTTTTTTTTTTCCTAAAGAACAATGTGGCCTTTTACCAATTTCTCTCCTTTCATCACCTTTCTTTTTTGTATAATGCAGTCAATGTGTTTCTATTTATGGTAAGTAGATTTTTCTCCTAAAAATGTTAGCTTTTATTAAAGCTATAGACCACATTATCAAGAAGCTGGATTTGTTGGCTGAAGCCAAGTGTTAAAGGGTTTCTTCTTTCAGTCCACTCCCCAAGAAGTTTTTTAAACTGATAATTAGGATTTCAAAGTAAGTAAATAAGTATTTAATCTATCTCTATATCTATCTATCAATCACAGGATGGGGGTTTTTTTAATTAAGGTGTTTTACTTTTTGGCCTGAATTAAAGCAATGACAAAAAAATGAGTTCACTGGAAACGTAGTAACAAAAACATGTATAACCAAGGCAGCTTTCTACATTACCAGACTACATTTTATATCCATTGCAATTCCAATGTATACTTCTTGACATTGTAATCTCTTTTCCTATTTGTTATACATCCTCCAAAACTTGTAGTAATCACTAAAGACTCCTCATGTGAAGAATTAATCTGTATCTGATATTACTGGCCGAACTTGGTTATTTTGTTATATCTGTCATGTGTTGTCACAATAAAAACTTGAGAACAGGTCATTCTCAAGTTTCAACAGAAATTGTAAATTCAACTAGAGCACAATACTAATTAGAAAAGTCTTAGTAGATCAAGCCAGTCTTGTGTTTAAGACAAAGAAATCCTAGCTGTTGATCACTGGGCAGCCCCATCATATGACAAACTAGATGTCATAAAAAGGGTAACTCCAAGTACTGCACCTTGCTTTTGGTAGCTCCCCATCATCTTTCCTCCATCTCACTGTAGGGACTGGGTCACCTCTCGCCTCGCACTTAAACTCCGCACTGTCATCCACAGTTACTGCCAAATTGCTTGGTCTCTTCACAAAAGATGGCCTCTCTAAAGGGAAAGGAAAGGAAAACAAGGATTAATCCAGCAGTTCTGTGTCTGAATTGCACAGGATCTCCGTGAGGTGGCTCGCAGGTGTCAGCAGCAGCAAGCATTCCATGCAATAATTTCCAACACTGCATTAGAAAGGCAATGTTTTCTTTCACCAGCATACATGAAGTAAAACAAGCCAAAAACACCCCAGAATGCCCTCTCTGTAGCTTTTGTTCACAAAAACTGCTGCTACCCCTGATTTGAATTGCAGGACATGGATGATCCAAGTCCTGGCTCCCCAGAGTCAGATTAATTGCCGCACACATATGCTCAGACTTTCTGGAAGAAAAGGTGATCTCAGTACAGGCTGTTATTATCGTAAACCCCACAAATTTCAGGGAAGGTATTGATACACTTTTCTACCTGTAACACGTTCAAAGCTGTAGGCTGCTGGCTATTCATACTATCATAGTTCCACACCAGGGTGCAGTGCAGTCAGGTTGGCACACTCCCAAGGATAAAAGCAGTTTTAAACAATTTCTGGAATATTCCAGGAATGACCCATCTAGAAGAGCAGCACCAGATGACAATAGCATGTCCATAAAAGAACTGGGAAGGTTTAACAGGAGAATGTTTGGCAGGTTCCTTTGCCTAAGGCAGATGAACTTTTTGTCTATAAACCTGTGAAAGCTCTGAGGGAGTTGAGAAGGCAGCTGCATGTTTTGACTTGTATGTATTAAAGATATAAATATCATCCCCCTGGAACTGCAAGAGTCTGAAGCCATTGGCACCATCAGGAAGTGTGAATACCCAAAAATACACCACAAATTTCTCATAGGAGTACAAAACGACCAGACAGAAGGATAAAGAGACAATCCCATGCTCTTCATGTCTCACATTTGTGTTTCAAAAAAGCGGTTCTAAATATTGCTCTGCCTGTGCAGACATAGAGATCCTGTATTACAAAAACTTAATGGTTTGAAAAGGAGATGTGAACTGAACAAAACCTTATTAAAAATAAGCTTCCTTTATTCTCGAGGATGTCCAGACCAGCTGGACGCTTGCGTTGAAGAAAACTTAACTTTGCTGGCAATGCTAGGAAATAATGTTAAATGAAATGGCAAGATGATCTCTAAGCTGTCAGTTCTAGCCTGGGTTCATATACAAGAAGTGAGAAATAAAACAGAGATCTGCAGACATAAATCTAGCTGTGAATTAAAAAGATACAAATATAGACAATCCCCTGCCGTGGCCCCTTTCTTGTAGGTGACGAAAAGAAGAAACCTGAATGTAAGAACAGAACATTCTGATTTAAACCTCAGAGTAGGAATCCCTTGGGAAAGATAACTTAACTTAAATATGCAAGAGTAAAAGGACTGATCTCTAAGTCCAGGACTGCTGTCCAAGTGCAAAACCCACAAGAGGCACATTGTTCTCCAGATCGGTTTCCTAAAGGAAGAGTAATGGACTTCCACGAGCTTTCGTCTGCCCATTCATAACACTCTAATTCAAAAGCAGAAATGGGTAGGGGAAATCAGCACTGATTTAAGGATCTATCTTTGTCACATGATTATTTGGTACGTACAAGGAAAGCTTAGCAAGGATCACTTTGAAACTTTCTAATATTACACTTTCTGGCACACAATCCTCCCTCTGATCTAAAGCAGAGACCTAAAAGCAAAAGTTCAACTTCTAAATAACCAAACCTCATAAATAGAAGATTAATGTAGAAAAGTTTTAATATATGAAGTCAGCATATTTCTCGTGCTTTTTCACGCATGTCCAAGTCTGAGTTGAAAGAATAAGGTGTATTAAAGATTTCTAGACACAGACTGGTAAGACGTTCAAAGCTTTACTGCCCCATTTGAAAACAAAACCTCGCTAGTTTCCCCAGGCTGAAAATCTGAAGTATGTCTGAAAGGAACAAGAGATGAAGAAAAAGCCAGGCAGAGCTCTGCCTGCAATGCACCTCTCTTACAGGTGTTCAGCAAGAGTAGTATTTTTTCAGCCTAAGTTACCAAACAGTCCAGCCCATGATTCCCTGGCTGGCAGCAAACTAGTGATGACCTATTAACTGGTACAGTTAAATAGGAGCCTGCTGCCAGGACTTTACTCATGTAATTACAACTTGCTTTCAAGTTCAGATTTTGCCTGAAAGTTCTAAAAGTCTCTTTGAAAATAAACTTCCTCCCCTAGTGCTTCAAAAGTGTTTACACAAAACTAAAATAAAACAGTACAGGGGATCACAAAGTCTTCCTCAGCTTCTAAAGGGTTACACACTACTTTCTTCCTGGATATTCAGTTTGAACAATTTTAAGATGGTATAAAATCTTATTTTATTAAGGAAACCCCTGCTTCACAAGAAACTCTGAACAGGTCTTCAAGTTGCCTGAGTCCTAGCTCTGCAATGTAGGGAAGAAAGATAAAAGTGCCAAGGACTGACAAGACAGCTCTTAAACAGGAATTAAAAAAAATAAAACCACCAACAAACTACCAGTACTGCAGCAGCACTGTGATGGAAACCAGTGTGTTGCGAACCAGGGCTTGGATGGTCTCGTGCTGTAAAGATAAAACACCTATTTCTTTTGCAGAAACAATCAAGCTATCTCAAGCCTCCTCTACTTTAAAGTTAAATGGGATATAATTTGAAGGAAAACCACCTAAGTTCTCCTTTGCTGAAGGAATATTGCACTTGGCGGTACAGCTTCCCTTCTGAAGTGGCAACAAAATATGCAATTTTCATCTAAGCTCGGCTATCTTAAATGAAAACATAT
This sequence comes from Callaeas wilsoni, assembly GCA_013398955.1. Lineage (NCBI taxonomy): Eukaryota > Metazoa > Chordata > Aves > Passeriformes > Callaeidae > Callaeas > Callaeas wilsoni. The sequence continues at coordinate 98,994 of VWPU01010368.1, forward strand.
CTTTTGATGCTCAGAGGGACTATCAGTAGGATCACTTGAACAAGCAGATCTGTTGTAGCTTTACAACACTCAGTATACACGCCTATAAATGAAAGGACAATTATTCCAAACAGAAATTTAGAATAATTCTGATTCTCTCCAGTAAGATGGAAAAATTAAGCCTCTGCTTCTTAAACTTGTTAATTCTTGTTCTGCTCTTATTTCACAATCCTGATCCAGTCATGGACACTGGAATTATTTTCAGTTTGAAAATTAAATACAAAAGCATCTTATGATAGGAAAAATTGTCCCAGGTGGGCTGCAGAGCCATTACCTTCCTTCTATTTACTAGATCACAACCATGAGAAAAACATTTTCAACACTGAAAAGCAAATGGATGAGAATGATCTTTTAAAAAAGGGGTTACTAGGAAAAACAAAAGATGGACATTTTCATCAACAAAGTCTTAAAGGAGTTCTTACCTAAAACAGTGAGTTCTGCAACTTCACTTTCACGTTCTCCAACCATATTTGTTCCAACACAAACGTATTTGCCAGCATCATTCTTTCTTGTGTATGTGATCATAAGCTTTCCTCCTCTGATCTAGGACAAATCACAAATAACAAAAATACTTTAATATGAGTTATCTATTTAATAATAATAACTTGATAAATATTTTGTTACAGTTAATGAAACAGAACAAGCCATCTGTGATTTTCCATATCACATAAAAAATTACTATTAGCCTAATTTCCTCCTCTTATGCTAAAAGCTTGTGTTTTAGTTTTACATCAGTATTACAGAAACTCTGAGAATTGGACCCTTGTTTGTTTTTTCTTCATTCTGTGTCATGTAATGGTGGCTGAGTCTGTTTAATGCTTGTTAGCCAGAAGGAGTACAATACCTTCCCATGTACTGATACAATCAGGTGGAGAGTAAAAATTAGCACGAGACATAAATCTCATTTTCACATCAAGTGCTGCAATTACTTTTTCTTGACAAGAAATATGTGCACACCATCCTGCTGCTGGTTGTGCTCATTATTATTCATGAATTTTGTGTTTGTTTTGGTTTTCATTTCTTAAGGAAATGAAGGAAATTCTTTATTCTTTAGTTCTTCACCTCTAAGTAAGTAAGTTTAGAGGCTGATAAGCAGATGAGTGGAAGCAATTAAATTCTTACTGGGAAATGAATAACATTCTGGTCTTAATTTTGAATTCAGCTTTTGGGAGAAAATGGAATTTCAATAACGCCCAAATTAGAAAACACACTTACCTTTGTGATTCCAAATCTTATTATGTTATATAAAAATGTACATTAAATGTATATGAGGATTTATTCTCCCATTTTATTGACCAAATGGTTGAACAAGGTTCAAAGTTCACCAAAATGCAGCAAAATTTGTGTAGGCAGCTGAATATGTACCATGTTTACTTTAATATACACAGAAAGTTCCTTAATTACATAAACTACATTTTGAAGTGCACATATGCTTACGAGCCCAATCACTTATGAAAACCACTGCCGTTCAAGGCATGGGTGGAAGTAGACAATAAATAAAAGCCACATATGAAGCTACATGAAAGGGTCTAATGTGGTCAGTGACAAGGAGGAGAGTGTTCTCAATATGAGGTATTTAGCTCGAGTTGCCTGCAGCTAGGAATCTATCCCTGGAAATCTGACATCTCGAGCAGCATTGGGCTCTGATTGTCACTGTAGGATGTACAGGCACAAAGATGACAGTCAGTTATTGAGATAAATGGACACGCACGTGGAACGTAGACAGTGTTGCATACAAATTTCATTCTGTTGCCTTTGGCACTCATTGCTCGAGAGCACAAGAGATATGTCCTTTATCATTCAGAAAGCTAGTAATGCTGAAATTTCAGTGGAGATTTGAGGCATGAGGAATGAAAAAATAAAGGTGACCTGCAAACACATATTTTTCAAGAATCTATGTGCATTTTTAAATTGCTGACTGCCTGAACTGGTAAGCAGGAGAAGAGAATGAAAAATACAACTAGAAGTCTATCTAATTTTATTCCTGTTTTACATCTCCCTAAATCACAGAAAGCAATTTATTTTCCAAATAATGTATGCAAAGGAATTAAAAAGACCGACTTTTTGAAGTCGTTTTTGAACGACTTCCACTTGCATTTTGGGAGATATATCCAGATATATATGCAGAAATATATACCTTTTATGTATATAAACACTAACCACACTGGATATAACAAAGAAATCTATTTATATATCACAAGAATTTGCCAACTCATCTGATGATTTAAAACCCATGTAAACTGAAATCAGTGATTTTCGTGCATGTCTTCAGAGTCTAAATCCTAGTGACATTCAGTAGCATTTGTGCTCCTCTGTTATTTTATCACTCAAGAAAATCCCATTCAAATACACCACAATATGACACAACTGCATCTCCTGCACGAATTGTAACCTTAAGCAAGAACAATCCTAGGAATTTCTTGTAGGAATCACTACAAGACTGTCTTCAAAGCACAGATGGAGAGAAGCATTAAAGTAGAAACATATGAAAAACTACAAAGTCATTGAAAGCTTCTTTTCTTGCAAGTTATTTGAGATTTAGATAAAGAAGGAGACGCAGAGGAAACATTCCCTCATGGATGTTGAGGCAGACTTCCTAAGACGTGACATGCACGCTGAAGGAAGCTGTGTGTACAAGATGGAGTTCTGAATGCATTTGCAAAGGGGTTTCTTTTGTTTGGTTGGTTGGTTTTCTTAAAACATGAGAAGGGTTTAGAACTTTAGCTACAATGATGGTTATTCCTCACGGAATTGTGATGAATTACACAGCTACAATAAAATGTGCCACCACTGGATGTGGAATTACATGTCTGTAACTGGAGCAGTCACAGATGGCTAGAAGGAAGTGAACTTCCCCTGGTGGGCAACTAGCAAAATTCCTCATTGCATTTTAAACAATTAGGTACCCATCACCTCAATAAGACTGCTCAATCCCTTCAGTTTATTAACATGACACTGCAAATGTAAACTGAAGCTATGAAAAATCTGTATTGTCTATGTGCAATATTTCTTCTCAATAGGCAGTCCCAGGAATACCTATGGACCACAGACCAAGGGCTTTAAGTTGGAAAGTACACGATGAAAGACATGCATGTGAAATCTGGTAGGAACACATAAAGAATCACTGCTGAATTTGTCTAAGTTCCTATCCAGTATTTAGAGCTGTAAACAGTCAAATCACCTCTGGAGACGGTATATAAAATCTTGCAAACCGGAACTATTCATAGTCTGTGCATACTTAACAGTTAATGAAGGCATTTTAATTTGAGTGCTCTGGCTCTTCTCATGTTTTTGCCCTTGCCCCAGAATACACCAGCTGGACTTCATAGAAGCAAATGATATAATGCTTTGCAAAAGTGACAGGCAGTGTACCATTACATCCCAAACCTCCTGAAGAGTTGTGACCATGCTGAATCCCAAGAGAAGTCCTTTCTTCCTAGTAAACAAGATATAAAAACCAGTTTCATTCCACTACTCCAGTAGATATGGTTGTGTCGTGGGAAAAGAATGGCTTTGCTAACTGCCAAAGCTTGAAGTCTAATTCTGAAAGTCAGTGTCATGTTTCATTTATACCAGAATGAAGCCAAGGCACTTTTTGACTTTTCATGCCTCTTCAGGATTTTGTTGTGTGCCTACCAGCAAATCTATCAGGGCTTTGTAAGTAGGATAAACACAAAAATAACACTGAATTCTAATAAGAGAAAAAGATTGTGATCAGCATTTCACAGACGCTCTTCAGTTGCCTGTAACATGTATGGATTACTCTACATATGCTAAGAAAATATATGATGGTATGGTGACTTACAAAGACTTATTGAAAGCTATTTTCTATGACCTGCCTGCCTGCCCATATTTTGCTCCTCATCAGTAAATTGTTCATTCAAGCAAGTCCACTTCATTTATTTCTTTAAACAATAGTTGGAGATGTTCATACAGAAAACTCTAGGCACCCACAGAGTTAACTAGGTCCAGAATTGTAAATTATGGCCACCCAGCAGCAAAAAATCATATACAAATAATGAATCAACTCAGTCAGCCAATAAATCAAATCCATAAAAACCTACCCAAGGGTTCTACAACATACCACCAAGAATTCAGTATAGCTGTACACACATATATTCTTATTCTAAGACCATATTTTATACACCTATGTGCGTTGTGTGTATGTGTGTAAATTTCTGTATGTATAAATCCATACCCATCTGTCTGTGTTGTGAAATATTTTTATGTATGTGGGTGATTCATTTACTTTTCACAGAAATGTGGTATGAAATATGAGAAAGAAGCCATAAGAGAAATGCTTGGGGAGTCCAAATAAAAATGTGACTTTTTTTTTTAACTTTCAGTTCCTAGTTTAATTCTATTTCATAAAGGAAATCTGCTCTGTTGCAAAATAATTCTAAAGCTAACAAATTCATAGGAAAATCAAATTTAGACTGCAGAATGAAATACTGACTTGGGTTTGTATAGCCAGGGTTTCTGCATATGCGGAATCACAAATTTTCAGTCTTCTACAGTACAGCATACACAACAACCCATTTTCTTTAAATAGAAAGTGGTGGACATGTGATATTACCCTGTCAGACACCGCCTTTGCTTTAAAAGTGTACCATCGAATTATAAACAACAATATAACAGTTAAAGTACAAGGTGAGTTCAGGCAATTGCAATTAATAGTGTCACCAATGGTATATCCAAGTAAAATGGAGCTTTTATTTCTTAGTTAAGAAACACTGAGTTTGTTTATTTTTCCCCTGTCTGGTCTAGCATCCCAAGATACCCATATGACAACTTACCATTGCAGGAGAGGCTGTAAGGCATGGAATGTCAGCAATAGAAGGCAGCTTTGCAGTTTGAACAAAGTTGAACAAAAAAGAGTACAAATAACTTTCTATCTTAATTTTTTATTTAAAAATCTGTATCTTGTTCCGAGCCTTGTGAATCCCATGTATTCTTCCCTACCTATTAGAGCATGCTTAAATATCAGACACTAGACATCAAAATGTGTTTGGAGCAGGTCTTCAACAATGATTAAAGTTTGCTCTTGTTTAACTTCAAAGTTCAGACAGAGGAGTCTGTCCTGCTTTCTGTTCCATTCTCTGGGACCCCAGGAAGGTACATGCTGCCTCCTCCAGATCAAACACACGAAAAATTCTATTTGAAAATAGTCTGAAACATTCTTTCAAGTGGTCTTCCTGTGCTGTAAATCTGTAAAAGTGCAAGTCAATTGTTCCCCCCTACCACACAGACCAACAAAACAGCTTTGCAATACAGACAGGCCTGAAGGCAGCCGGGAAGGTGCAAAATGCATAGGAAGGCGGCTTTACGTAAAAAGAAGGTATTTAAGGTAGATAAAATGACAATAGATTCAAGCTGCTGCTTCTGGCACCCCTGCCAATCCGGCTAGGATACATCAGAGGCAGAATCAGATTGAAGTCCGTTCATAAGACTCCTTTTCCCATATTTCTGGCCTCATTATTAATGGCTGTAACTACAAGAAGATGGATATCTACAAAGGCTTAAGGGTTATCTGTGTCCTGAATTGCTTGGTGAATTCAGAGGCAGCTGAGAGTTATTCAGCCCTTGGCATTATCACAAGACACCAAATATCAGAATTACTGTATGTGTTTGATACTTCACCCAACGAGACTGTAGAAACAGCCAAGATATATGCAGAATGTCATAAATCAAATTCAGAAAAGAAAAATCCATGCCTCAGCATATGCAATTTTCAGAAGTTTAAAACTGTAACAATCCCAAATTAACTTTTTATAAACATCTGGCTTCTGTTAATCACAAAGGCAGATTTAATTCACCATAATCCGTATTGGCTCACATTAGTCAGAACTAATTTCTGAACAGATAGCTATGTTTATATGACAATATTCGAACCAGTAAAATACTTCCCTGAAATGCTTTTACAGCTACAGTACAAAACATTTTCTATGCAATACTTCCTTTCTTATTATAAACCAAGGTTAAACTCTTATAACAAAAGCACGTTACAACTATCTTCATGGTCTTAAATCTGTTCTACAAAGATCACAAATAAATATAAAAAGGAAGACGCAAATGCTTCATAAACTGTTTTTCACATTGTTTTTTATTAAGTACAGAAAACACACTAAACTCAACTAATGGACAACACATAGGCACATTCTATGGGCCACTAAAATTATATCTGGAACTATCAATCTTTCTGCAACATCCAAAGAAGGCCCAGCATGGGAATGATGTGTTTACAATGACAACTGTGAAATTTCTGTAAAACTGTAAATTTAACCCCATGCATAAATCTCCCCTAGATGCACTGGTGTGTATGTAGCTTTCACTACAATCAATGATTGAAATCAGAAGTAAAAGTGAACTTGAACTGAACTCGATGTCTGGTATGTCTTCATTTCTCTCCCCTTAAGCAAGTCAGATGATTTGAAGTATCAGTTACACGTGAATTTTCTTCTAAGCATCACCACTACTGTGTTATTTACACACCTCCAAGGATAAAATCTCAGACCAGCTGGGGTTAATTTGCCACACAAAATCTCGCCATTTTAAATTACGTTACCTAAAGAATCACAAACGTAATAAGGAAAAATAATACTAACAAACCACAATTTTTAAAACAAATAAAAAAATCCTACCTGGTAACCATAAAAGAAACTACATAACCCAAACCTCCAGAGGAATTTAGCAGCCTGTTTCCCACTGAGAGCGCCCACTCTGTAAAAGACAGACCAAGGTCACTCTGAGGGGCTGTGTTAAAGTCACCAAGGATGAAGGCAAGGGCCCACCTACATCACCAGACCTGACTCTGCATGGGGCAGATCACACCTAAACCCTGCAGACAGCACCAGGGGTGGAGGGAGGAGAGTACAACCACCATGCCTTTCCAAAGGGCTCCAGACTCTGCTGCTGATTCCAAGGTGATTTCAGTTCCTAACTGTCCTTGCAGGTATTGACAATATTGTCTTACTTTTCTAAGTCTGGAGCCAATGCTGGCAGGATGACAACATGGATTTAAGACAACTGTATATCATGGAGTGTATTTCATCAATAGGAAATTTCCTACTTTCCCCTAAGAAAAGAGTAGCTGGGCAGAGCACGCGTCTTCAACAGCAGAGTCCTAACATTCAGTTTCAAAATTTAGAAGGATGAGTAGGTAAAACTTCACCAAGGCTTGTAATCTGATGAAAGGCATTTCTCAGAGTGCAGATCTCTCACAGCCNTGTATTTCATCAATAGGAAATTTCCTACTTTCCCCTAAGAAAAGAGTAGCTGGGCAGAGCACGCGTCTTCAACAGCAGAGTCCTAACATTCAGTTTCAAAATTTAGAAGGATGAGTAGGTAAAACTTCACCAAGGCTTGTAATCTGATGAAAGGCATTTCTCAGAGTGCAGATCTCTCACAGCCATGGTGCTAAAATACCTTTTCAAGGTTCTTATATAGTGTCTTCCAGAGGCAACTTTTCTGACAGGACTTGAGTCATCAAGAGATCTGAAGCAGAAGTTGATAGGTATTCTTTTACCATGAGCTCCCACAAGAAAATGAAAGGCCTTCAACATGCAAAACCAAGGTTCTCCTAGACTTACAAGTACAATTGTGAAGCAACAACAAAATCCTCAGTTTGAGAGGGGGGAACAGAAATGAATTATTCACATTTTTCTCTTGGCTAGTCTGTGCAGCAGGTCATTATTTTCAGCTGTGGCTTCAGTCACTCCGTGACCTTCTGAGATGCAGCAGTTTTGACTCAGACTCCCACTTGTCTCGAAGAGAAGGCACATCCCCTCTGAGCCCATTGCTGGCTCCTCACTCAAGAGATGCAAATTTCAGGCTCCTGGATCCTTCCCGTGACCGCTGCACTTCCTGCACTAAATTGCCTGTGAAAGCTTTCCTCCCTGGAGCTGGCACAGCGGCTTCCCAAGGGAAGAAGGATTTTCTGAGTTCCTATGGGGGTAAACCTGAGCTCTTTATGGCACAGAACACAAACTGAGAACCAAACTAAGCAAATAAAATTAGTCACAGGTGACTAAAATGTAGTGGAGTCTTTCATACATGTCCAAGTTTCTATGTTGACAGTTTTAAATTTTGAGACAGATTGGACTTCTCATTCAAAACATTTTCTTTCAAAACTTTACAATCAAGTTAACTCCCAAAGTTTTGGCCCTGCCAACTAAACACTACAAATAAACAAGTATTTTGCAAAACTAACCTTGAAAAAAATATAAAATGTTTTCTAACATAACTTAAAACCTACTGATTCTCTGTCTTTTGACCAAGATGACATGTCATGGAAATGAGACCATACTTCAAAAGAAGGATATAAACCCATGTTAAGTTCCTATTGCATTTATGTCTGACTGAGCCTAAGCTTAGTAGGTCTCTTTTATAGTGAATGCTGGACACATAAAGTTGTGAAAACATTAAACCTTTCCCATTATTTGTGGAGCACTGTCAAGAAGAGGAGTATATGCACCACAATGCTGATTCTTCATGAACAGTTAAACACAAAAGTCATATATTAATCTGCCACATTTCACTCTTCCATCATCGTTCACTACAGCTCTCGTGACTGCAGCACATGCAAATCATAAATCACAGATTTCCTTGTATTTTTTGTGGTCTGCACACAAGCCTTGTGTTACATGACTGAGGCAAAAACCTGCAGTCATAGGCAACCACAAGCAAATCTGAGAGTAACTCTCATTATTACTGAAGGGCTGCTGAAAAACCACTGGGCTAGACATTACAGCTACGGAAAGGCCTCTGCTTGGAAGATGCTAAAATTTAGATTACGAAGAATAAGGAGGAGAATTGTATGCACACATATGCAAAGAGCAAACCCCCAATTTCCCCAGCTCAAAGAGCAGGCCAGAATAATTGTTTTTATGCTCAACTTTAGATCCTCCAGAGAGACTCCACAGGCAGGGAATGACCTGCGGCTCTCAGTCCATTCACACATGTTGAGCGCTCTGTTGCCACAGACTTTACAACACAGGCTGATCTCACGGTGAAGCCAGGAGCTACTCGGGAGCTTCTTTTACTCGCGAAGTCAGCCGGCCCAGGTTGCAATCGAGCAGAACAAAGCACACACTGTTCCCATTCTCTGTGTGCGCTGGGAGCAGCGCTCCCCGATGCTCACAGGTTTCCCAGTGCCCTCCTTTGACTGTGATAGCCCCCGAGCGCTGCCGTCTGTGGGCTGCTGCCAGGCTGGACACTGAGGAACACGCTGCCCTCCGGCCGGCCTCTTCCCACTCAGCCCTTGCCCTCGGAGCAGCAAACCCTTGTTGCTCAGTGTATAAATGGAAGTATTACCCTGTGAAAAGCCGGAGAGAAGGAAGAGACCGAAGGCTGAAAAGCGGTGCCTCTCGCCTCGCCTTGTCTGCTCGCGGCTGGGGGCTGCCCGAGCTATTCAGGCGGGCTCTGGAGCCCTGCTGGGATAATTGCTTCCTTTGCAGCAGTTCCTTGCTATTCTTCTCAGATGCCACAGTGGGTTTAAACTTCTGGCACAATTCTTGTTGTTGTTAAAAGGGCATTGTAAACTGCACCAATGCAAAAGGCTGAGAGAGAAATGTGGCTGCAAGGCGGGGAGAAGGTGTTCTGGACACTGAAAATACTAGCGGCTCAACTTTTCACACTTGTATTTACAGAGCAAACTACAATCTAGCTGGCCAGGTTCTGTATGGAAACCCGTCTCCTGTTTGCTGATGTTTGCTATTATTGGAACAGGCTTGTAAAAATGGAAGAGAAATTGAAATTACTCTGCTTTTACTGTAATTTTCCTGTTAGCTTGTGTCTGTGTGCACGCCTTTTTTTAGAATTAGTACTATCCTGACATAAATGAGAAACTTTGACGTCTTCTGTATGAGCAGTGTAAAAATAACATAATGAGTATGAAGTAACCTTTACAGAAAACTAAAAGTGTTCTTTGATCAGATTTCAGTTCACTTGGTACAAATTACCTTTTTTTATGAGAGTGACAGGAAGTTAAAAACTGCATATGCACTCCCACAGTATACTTTCTTCCCTAAAAACACAGAAAGAGCCCACACTGTGCTTCCAAAACATACAAATACAAATACTGAGTCTGAGGTAAACACTTCTAAAGACATTACTGTTTCTTTGCCAACTACTTAGCCTGACAAACAGAAAGAAAGTTATACTTTTGCATTTAAAAGACTCATCTATGTCACATTCTGGCTGAATTTTTCAAAAGCAGATGGCAAAATTTAGGACTCCTTGGCTGCTGAAAAGGTGTGAGGTAGTCAGCATTTCTGCCTGTCAGATGGACATACTGACATGTCCAGGTAGCTGAATTTGCAGCTCCACTTTCCAAACCTGGTCCTGAATGCTGATCACCAAAAGGTGCTGCCTGCAGGCCCTGGCGAGCAACGCACCGAGTGCCACCGTGACCCACTGGGGACAGTTTACAAATGGGAGAAATGAGAGCTGCCCTCCGCAGAAGGTCTGAGCTCACCACTCCTGAGACACTCTCTGACTCCAATCAGTGCCCCAAATATTTATAGGGAAAATATTTTAGTGTGGCATTTCTTTGTGCTGTAAGGAAAATGACGCAAAAAGCGCACTAAAGAGTGCCAAGGAAAGTTGACCCATGTGAACAGGCAAGGAAGGCAGTATTTAAAGGACTGTCTTGATAACATCCATGCAACCAAAAGACCTTATCAATAAGCTTCCTTAGTCTTCTTGTCTTGTTTTCCAACACAAACTTTAACAGGATCAACCCCTAGTGCAATACATAAACAAATTACAGTACGTCACATCAGTACCCTGATTTCTGCACCAAGGTATAAGCTTACAAAAGAGTTTGTTGACAATAAAGATCAACCTTGCTTACCTTAGAGAACATAGATCCACTGTTTTCACTTATTTATATCCAGAAAAGCTAAATAATTGATGTTTGCTACTCTTGCAAATTAATTTTTAATGGAAGACTCACAATATGGTTTTCAACTCTGAATAAACATACAGAATTAAGATGAAAAGATGTAAGAATTCTTAATTATGATTAATATAAAAAGAAATAGTCAGCTAATCTAAGAAATCATCAAGTGTGCATTGTATCTTGCATTGTATTATTAGTGAGTATCCTTCATGTGTTTCAACCAGACTTTCTCTAAGACAGCCATATTGTTGACTCTGGAACACAAAAGAAAGCCTACTGGAAATGGAAGTCAATCATAACTAGAAAAGTAGTAATTTCAGAGAATATTGAAGAGGGGGAAAAAAGTGTTCTGATTATTCCCTTCTCCTTTCAAATAGTTCCATGACTTATTGCACATTTGACCAAAGTGCCATAAAATCTTAAACAGTTTTGTCCTTTGATGAGATTCACTTTCAGTGAATTACAATGAAATACTGCATGTTTTCCCAGATCTAAAGTTTGGCAAGCAATGTTTAGCAGAATGTAACATGAATATTTTTACTATATTTTAGAAGAATGCTTAAATATTCTTAAGTTTCTGAAAACAAGAATTCTGGACAATCCTACTAGATTCAAAATTTTGTTCAAGACGTGGCAGAACTAAAGCATAAATGCTGTATTACTGATATTATTACTGGCACTTTCAAACATGCATGCAAAGAACAATCTCATATTAAAATATTAAAATATTTGCTGTATTTAGAGTTGCCTTTAATAATGTGTTAGATTTGGATCTTGGCTCATTGCGCAAACTAATTTCACAGCAGGATTGCCTGGAAATTTACCACAAAGGTATTACTTTATGATCCTTTAGTTTATGATTAGTTTATGAACTTTTCAACAAATGCTTAAGAGAAATTCACCTTGAGGCAGAGGACTCGGCCTGACACACTTGTAGCCCAACCATCAACAATGTCCCTGAGACATAAGAGGAGGCAAAAACCAAAGCAGGAAGAGGGATTTAATGAGATGCACGCTTCTGTGAGGAGCAAAAGAACAGAAGCTCATTAAATGTGGACTTGGAAGAAAGAAAGCATACATACAGGATTCCATTGGAAAGGAATTTCACATGCTAAATTAGTCAGGTAGGCACAGAGATACCAGAGTGGCTTCAAGTGTTTCTTTTTCTGTACAATCATGTGGTTACATAAACAATACTTTGCCTTTTCAGAGTTCTCTTTCGTGGAACTGTCAACTACTCTTCAAGCACTTCCAAAGGAAATAACTATTAGATCACACCTAACCGGAGCTAGCATAATTGCTATACTATTTTTCAGACAAGTCTAAGAGAAGGAAAATTACAGACATCTAACTGAAAGGAGTGATTTAAGGCTTGCTGCCTAAAAGAATGTGTTCAAAGTGTTAATAGAGAGCACAGAAAAGGATACAACCCTGTCCCAGCACCACCTCAACCCTCTCAGCAGAATGTGAAGTGGACAAAGATACCTTTGCATATCATTTGAATGCTGCAGATTGGTAGCTAGGTGTAATGTCTGTAGACTTATTTTAAAGTCTGCATTTTGTAGCAAGTAAGAAGCAAAGAATACAAAGGTAAATAGTAGTAGACTATGGGCTGCTTGGGGTTAAAAGTAATCTCCTCCATGAACAGAATCAAAAAGTCCCTTTGCATTCTCCACTGCACCTGAATAAATACATCATCTTTACCTTATAAAACTTGTCAACACTAGTACTATCAATTCTCCAATGAGAATTTTTGGAAGTCCTTTGAAACAATGTTCAGAGAGAGAATTAACCAATTTTGGCATCTATTGTTTGCATTATTTCATGAACACAAAACTGATGGCCATTAACAGCATCCAGAAGTAGGTCTGGCCAATCAAATGGCCTTCGTGTTTTATTAGAGGATAATCTTGGAAAATAAAAAATGAACTCTGCTAAGAGCATGTGCAGAATCATAGAATTGTTAAAGTTGGAAACGATCTTCAAGATCAGTGAGTTCAACTGTCAGCGTACAATTAAAACAATATAGTAATACAACTTGGAAAATCTGTGTCAACAGGCTTCTCTTATAAAAGAGTTCCCTCGGCTAGTTATCAGTGCCACAGACAAGCATTTGTAGATACCATTTTCTGGATTAGCAAAACAAATCCCACTTTAATTATAATCAGCTTATTATCCAACATGATACCTTGGTAAGAAAATTTCAAATAAATAAAGGGTTCTTAACCTGTCAGTAACTAGAAATTCTCCCACAGAACCAATACTTAATGCTGTCATTTTGTCTGTCACCACTCGCTTTTTTTGCACTGTGCAGCAGGTATCAATGTGCCCCTTTTCAAATTTAAATAGAAAATGCTTCTTCATATTTTTATTTTTGTTTGTAGTCATAGAGTTGCTGTTTTAATAATTAAGGAAAAGCAGAGATAAAGCTGGAAGTTTTAAAATTTCACATCTATTTTAAGATAAAATTAGAAAGAAATACAATTCATTCTCAAAAATCAACAAGACATATTCCTATGAAAAAGCACTGAGAGACTGAGACTTCTGTTTAAATTGTGTGAAACAGTGTAGGTGGATAAAGGCTGCAAAAGCACAGGTATCCCTAACATCACAAGCTGTAATGATGTGTTAACCTTGGTGACAGTCAGAAGAGAAGGGGCAAAGGTTCAGCTGGCATCCCTGGGGAGGATCCTTCAAGGTGAATTTGAGGCTCATTGACAGGGCAGCACAGTAAAACTGACGCTGCAGTCTGAGAAATGTACATGTTACAAAGATGAAGAACTGCCTTCTTCTTGAACTTGCTATTCATTGCAGTAGAAAAATGGTCTTTGTTGAGATGGTTAAAGTAGGGAGAACACAGTTCGCTAGCACAAGAGATAGTAAAAGATAACATTTTTGAAGATCACGTCTCTTTTTGAATTGAAAATAATTATCAAAGCAGGCTTGCAGTTTAATTTATTCTGGTTGCTCCAGCTACTCTTAATTTTGCGTATTTTCAAAGTTATTTCCCCATGTCCTACTTAAAAGGTTCAGATTGCTAAAGTTAAGGTTTCTCCTCCTGCTGAACCCCATTACAACTATCTACCTTTACTAATTTCAAGAATACAACAGATACAACAGATGACCTCTTACAACATCAAAGCCTTGGATTATTGAAGACAAAAGCAGAGTAACAGTTGTCACTGCCAACTGCATAATTTCTAGTATTTAAAAATGACAATGCAAAAGATACAGGCAAGACATGGGAATTTTCTTAGGAGAAAGTCTCATATAGAACAAAAATTGAGAATCAATATACAGTATGTCCACAAAACTCCAGCTGGAATATGTTAAGTAAAGTACCTTAATGGCAAACAAACCAATAAAAACAAGTGAAGCAGTAACAACATTAGCAACAAAAAAGTGAAGAATGTAAACTCATTGAGCACTTCAAAAAGAGGCTTCTCTCTCGCTATAAATTATACTATATACTTTCTTGGAAAGTATTAGTCTCAGGAATGACAATGGTAAAACTCACACTGACTTCAGTAATGCCAGAATTCCACCCTGAGAGTTCAGGATGTGTGCGAAGTTTATTTTAGTGAAACATGCTAACCATGCAGATTTCCCAAGAGTTAGAATCATGCAAAGTACCTGCTCTGTAGACGTTCCCAAATTATTACAAACTCTTGAGATCCTTGAATACAAGGGACAATAATCTCAAAACCACTCTAACGCTTCAGCATATAGCTTGAATGATAGAGATGTTTTCTTTATAATCACAGAAAATCTCTAAGTATTTGTAGCTGGGCTAGATCCTGCAAGAGTTATACAATCACAAACACCTGGAGTGGAGCATGGCTTGAATATAAAGTGAGGATATGATTCTACTGTTTTGTCTACAAAAAAGAGCCTATTTATGATTTAGGCTGCAATAACACTTTGCACTTTGCAAGGTGGCACAACACAGCTTTGTTGCAAGTGTCAGGCTGCTTTACATGTATTGAATTAATTCAGGTCCACAACTCATGAAATGCTGAATGAGAAGAACCGAACAACTTCAAGGCTTGCCCAAAATCACACAGGAAGATTGCAGCAGCCCAGCAATCTGCTCTGCTTAGCTTGCAGACTGTCTACCTCAAGGCAATCTTTCATTTAATGCACAGTAATTTTCTCTGTAGGAAAATGTTTTACAGCACACCTCTAGAAATCACGTTGCAATGACTCCATAGTCTCATGGCAAAACCAGATCTTCTGTGATTCTATCCAGTGTACAGGTCTGCCAGAGAGCACAAACATTCATTTCTGGAATACTTACAATGCACCGTGGCATTGCTTCAATCAGCTACCTGCAGCTTCTGTGGTATGAGCAATTTTTGTTTTCCTTCTTGATTTTCATTAGGTCTTACTCCAAGAGAAATGCTCAAACTGAACACCACAGTTCAAAGTAGTTCTAAGAGAAATTATTTCATATGAATGGGGAGAGCAAGATGTGTGAGTTTGAAATGTGAGGCATGCTGGAGGGAACCCCAAGCCATCATGTTAATATCTTTCAGTTTTAAAAAGTTGACATTCTGAATGGCATAGACACTTCGGAAAACAATGATGCAAAACCTCCACAAACTTACACTTAAGAGATCTTGATTCATCATCCTTTTCTTCAAGGAACCAAATTTTGTACTTTGTTAAGGAAGGCAAATTACTTAAGCATTGATACCTCTATGGCTAGTTTCAAAATTCAATATATTCCATGTGGCAGTAGAAATATTTTGAGATGTACACCTGGAAAGCTTTTCACTTTCTCATGCTTTACTTTTTTAACAGCATTATTTTCCCTTCAAAATTTGTGTGGTTTTTACTCTCAAATTTATTCACTTTTCCCCCTCCTCTCTCTGTTATTTGTTCTCCCCTGCGCAGCCAGAACCAGGAGGCTGAGCAGAGGCAAGTAGACAACTGACAACAGCAGCAGACAGAGGCAAAAGCAAAGCTGCTGAGTTAGAAAAAACAAGATGAGTATAAATAGATCCAAGTATAACTAACCACCCACACTTCCACGTTAAACAAAGGAACAATCTTCATGTGACCATGTGCCAAACAGATTCTTGTTAGATAATGACTTTTCAGAAGGGGGGGGAAAAAAAAAAATCCATTAATTGCTCAGTGCAGCATGAGTATTAGCAAGAATTATCCTACAGCTAGATAAAGAAAGAAAGCAGGTGGGGTTTTTTTGGTGGTTTGTTATTTTTTTTCCCTTCCTTTTCTCTTTTAGGGAGGACAACCTCAAGCAGGCAGACTTGGCCCTGCATAATATTACACAGGAGTCTGGAATAACACCCTGCAATGTGTGCGTGAATCCCACACTACTGCACGTGGTGAATATCTGAACTTGGCAGTAAGTAATTGTGAGTATATTATTACCTGGAGAGAGAGAAGTACTCTGTTGGGTTGAGGAAACCCAAGAACTGAAAAATTATTATTTTTGAAGTGCTGTGATTTGGACTAGACTTTTCATATAACCAGAAGCATCACAGGAAACTCAGTAAGGCAAAACTATCCAAACAAAGTGAAATAAGCAAAAGTGAAGTTGACAGGACTTTCAAAAAGTAGACCAAAAAATCAAAGCAAACCAAACAAGAAGCTCTAATCACTTACAGCTGTTCAAGGCTCCAAAAATGGGCACTGTTCTTCTCTCCTATTTTTATTCTACATTTTTCTTTTGATTATGAGAACATAATATGTGCAAACTCAGCACACAGATTGTTGAGGTTTTATTAAACATGCTTTTAGAGTTAGTGTCATTTTTACTTTACAAAAGTAATTCCTAAAATAAGCATGATACACAATAAAGTCTCAGTTAGCAGTTATCCGATATTTAGATTTTAAGTGACAACATGTGGCTGCTGTGGTGTGCAAGCAAGTAGGAATATCAAAAATGCCAAGTACAATCAAATTTATAAGGTCCACTAGAGACTTTCAAGAACAAAAATGTACCTTTTTTTTTTTTTTCTCTCTCCCATCCCCCAAAATGGAGAGGTTTTCAGTGTTTGGAAAAGAGTGAACACAGTGAGGAGCTGGGTTGCTTCACTTCACTGTACAGACTTGCCACAAATAATATATTGATTTCTGCAGGATATCTGTTTATTAAAAGGTCTTTCATGCTTTACAGATGGAAATATCTCTGTATAACAGTATAAAATAAACCTAAATACAGTAAAAATAAAGGCTGACAGGTCCAGGAATCTGCATGAAAGAACCTTGGAACGCAGAAAATTTGTACTGCTGTTCTGCACATTTGATCTGTAGAGACCCTAAGTCCCATGTCCAGTGGAATCTACTCTGAACACTTTTTTGCCTGTACACAGGTTGCCCACTTCCCACTGAAAGTCCAAACGTTCGGTGTGTCAAACTCATAAAAGCCTAATTCTTTCAGTATTGCTTTGCCACTCATTGCTTTTGGTCCTGAGGAGGAACGAGGGAAGGCACAGCAGTCAATAAGGGGCTGGATGGAGAGAACAGTGTTTCCAGAAATGGATTTTTAACTTAGAGGAGGATGCCCACACTCTACACGTAAGATTTCCCTGCAGTTGATGAAGGGAGGGGAAGGGAGGAATTAGCTTTCTAAGCCTAGTCTTCATCTTTATTGTCTGTAATATAAGCAAAGGCTCCTTTTCTGACTACTTAAAAAAACTAACCAAACAAAAATGTTTCTTTTTCATTAGGAGAATAAAATGAATGAAGAAATAATTTCCCTCCCACATCCTTTTTTCATCTCTCTTATTCATCCAAAAACCCCCAACAACGAGACTGTCAGCCAAACAAAACAAAGAATTTACTTTCTCAGCATAATAAATCACCTTTGCTCCTAACCATCCAAATCATAAAGTCCTACACACCCTGGATAGCTCAAGTAACCTAGTCTGAGATAACAACCACCTGGCTTTTTATTATGTTTTAGGGAGAAGCTTCCCAGACACCATTTCTATAATTTCAGATGGTCCCAGAGGTTCAAAACTCTCAATAAGCCATTTTAACAAGAAAATCCTGATAGTCTAATATCTAGGCCTGTGAATGTCCCAAAACTCAGATATCTAACACATACTCTATTTGCTGCAGGCATTTATTTTCTTTTACTATCTAGGTCATCAGTTCATGACTAGGGACAAAAGAAATCCATAGAGAATTTTGACTCAATGAGAAGTTTTCAAATTCCTCTAAGTCCACAGAGTATCTGCAAAAGAGCCCCATTCTTCTTTGCTTTACTTTCACAATTGAAAGTAGAAATTGGTCTAAAATAAAGCCGACCGTAGAAAAATATGCAGTTATTTCACATTAAAGGAGTACTTTTCACTACTGCTGAGTGAAACAATACTGAGAAACCATAGCTATGCATGTCTAATGATGAACTTTTTAAGTGGTGAGAAAATGAAAATAGCTGGAGCAAAGGACATCACTGATGTAAAAGAACATTTTTTAAAGTTGCGAGAAAAAACAGAAGGAACAGATACTCTTACAGCTCTAGGGTCAAATATAATCAGCAATAACTTGGTTTAAAATGCCAGCAGTGAGATGACCATAGGGAGCCTTTTAATCTAACACTGAATTATGATGAGTTTTAATTCCAGTACTTTGGTTATGTGAACACAGTCTATGAACCTGATAACCTCACCCAGTGAATTACACTACTACCAGGCATGCCCTTGGGAACAGAGGTCCTGAATGCAAAGTCTAGTCCCTGTGACAGCCAGCACAAGCCTACAGACACTGGTGTTCTCCTCAGCCCACAGACATTTGAGATTGGGCCACTTTTTGCCCTGTGTCATGATGCTCCTTCCCTTTCCCCGAATTCCAGAGACCAGCATTACCCTTCAGAGATGTCTGCTGCAAAGACACAGCGCAGCGAGTGTCAACTTATGCATGATTTACCCTATCCAGCACAAAATGTTCAGGGTTAATACTGAGCCATTCAAACAATGTTGGGCATTGAGCATGACCCAAACACCTGAAACTGATGGGCTTTTTCCTCACCATTTTCTTACAGCAAATGGAGAAAGCACCTCAAAGCAGTATTTGGGACAGCTGACAGTGAGAAGAAGGGAACATCCACACAGGCATTTTCAGGCCGTTTGCCTTGGTTTGGCACATGGATGGAGACGTCAAGCTCCCTTTCCCCGCAGTGCCACGGGAGCTGTGTGGCCGTATTAGCCCCGTGCGGCGCTGGCGCGATCGAGCCTGTCTCGCAGCAGGGCTCATTAGCCCGGGCTCGGCGCCACATTAACCGCTGCCATATGGCTGCCGGGCGATCCACGGCGAGCCGAGAGCTCACATCTGCCTGACAACATCTGCACAGCTATGCTCCTTCAAATGGCAAGCCTGAAATGCAAGCTGCGAGGGGAGAAATCTTGTAATAGGTTAGGATTTCCAATCCACGCTGACATGGAGAATTCGAGCTCTCGCTCTTGGCAGCTGCGGTCAGGGCTGGAAACTACTCGTGGATGTGGTAGAGATGAGAAGTTTTGTTTCAAAGAGTTGAGTCTGAAAAATGAAGTGAGGATGGTCAGACTCCAAGTAGGATGGAAGAAGCAAAAGACAAATGGATGCCAAAACAAGAGTCTGTGTGATATTTCTCCATGTTAGCCCAGGCTATTAATCCGATTTTTTAGAACCTTCCAAGGTGAGCGTGGTCCTCTGTAGAAGGTAATGTTTTTTAGGGCTTAGCCAAAAACCCCACAAAAACAAAAATGATGCGACAAATGACAATCAAAGATTAATGGACCATTGAAAAGAGCTTGGGTATGCCTATGATAATGAAAAAAAAACTTACATGGGAAGTAGCATTGTCACAGCAGATACCCTGAGAACCCTTTGTGTTAACAGAGAGTGGTTGTGCAGATGTGGAAACCTGAGTGGTTTAGACATGGCAGGGGAAGAGGCAGGCATGTAGAGAGAATTGAGGGAAAAATGGGAAAGATGTCCTCATGATAAGGCAGGAGACAGCACAAGCCTTTGGCATGGAAAAGAACGGAGAGGTGATCCAGAAGACACATTTTGAAAGATTTGTGGAACCTGGACAGAAAAGAGATTTCAGAAGAAGAAACTGGGACTCTGAAACAGAGCTTTAAGTGTGAACACAGAACAACAATGTCACATTTTGGAAAAACCAAGGGGAAGAAACAGCAGGATTTAAAGGAATTCTCACTATCCTCTGGGACAGCTGTGTGGTTCTGAATTATTTTTCACAATTTTTTACATTTTTTCCCCTCTTGGGGTGGCAGGTTAACTCACAGCAGCTCCAGCTGTGTCACCTGGAGAAACAATATTAAGAGCAGAAGAAATATAAATCATTAACAAAAAACTACTCTTGATCCTTGAGGAAGCCACCATCGTAGGGATCAGTAGATGAAGTAAAAAGAGAGGTAGAGAGGGAAGCCAACCCTCCCAGGGAGTCATAGAAAGGACTTGGAAGAAAGGAAATTGCTGGGGGGCAGCACATATATATTGGGAATCAGAAGAAAAAATACACTTCTCTTTCTAACCCTCTTGGGGCCTGTAGGAAATTGCAGCTTGCCCTTTAATCTGCCCCAAAAAAAGAAAAACAATTAAAATGAAATAAAACCCTGAACTGTAAGTCCTTGCTCCCTGCCTTCCCCTCACCCCCATTGCTTTGTGTGCTGTGCACCCAGGCCATGATCTCTCATGCAGCTCTCCACAGCAGAGACAATACTACCACTAGAAGTAAAGCCTCTACAGAAATGTGCATTCTTTTGCTGTGTATCCAAAATACGTAATTTGGAGAAATGAAAGTGTTAAGAGATTAACGATCAATAAATCAATGAAAAAGAGAGGCCAGAAAAAAACCCCAAAAAGCAAAGAGAAATGGAGAAGAAAGAAATAAGGATAAACATCTTGAATTAATTTGGAGTGGCATTGCAACAGTATGGTTTCTGTCAGGAGCATTGCTGTAGTAATGGGTTAAGACTGTTACTCCACACAAAACACCCCAACAAATTCAGTAAGTTTTTCTTTCATTTCTCTTGATTCACCTTCCCATTGCAATTTTTCCCTGCAATTTAACTTTAGAAAGAAAGACTCTTTCCTAAAGAGGGAATTAATTTCTGCTCTTTCCACTGTTCCCTCCAATACTAACAACACTTTCTCTTTTCCTTTTTAATTGACAGTCATAGCAATTTCTTCCACTTCCTTTCTTCTTATGATCAAGGTCACATTGGGATCCACCTATGTAGTTTTAAACTTGCCAAAGCTCAGTGAGGCTATGACTGGTCTCCACCAAGAAGAATGAACACAGCTCTCTGTGACAATTCATTAACAAAAAAATTGGGGCAAACACATGAAACACCTTCCTGTGGATGGCACCATTAAGGAGGTTTTCCTGTCACAACAAAAGATCAGAAGGCTTTGTTTTCACATTTTGTAAAAACATTTTCATCACTCACTTATGTAAAAACAGCATTGTGTAAGATGCAATAAATGCTGCGCATTTGTGATGTACTATTTAAGGGCCAGGAAAGGAGACGGGAATTGAAAATTTAAGTTGTAACTCATCTAAAATAAGAGTGTAAGTCATTCAAAACTGTTGATGTCACAAGACAGCCACACAAAAAAGGAATGAAAACCTGTATGCATTATTCATCTTGTAACTTTGATCTTTAAAGCTAAGAAACTTGAACAAGGAAAGATAAATGGCTTCTCAAGCTTTTTCTTTTAAAAATCAAATGAGGATGATTCAGGATAAATGAGAGATAAGAGTTAATACGAAAGAGGGGGAAATTGCAATCACAGTGCTGCATGGAAGTTTCAATGCAAAGGCTTTGCTTTTTGTATTCAATTACAAAGGATTTCTTTCTTAGGTACCAGCATCCTTTTTCATGTATATGTAAAAGATTTTACCTATTAAAATTTCATGTTCAGTATGCATAGCTTTTTTCTTCTACCACCTATACCATGACTTGATTTGAACAATTAGGAAGCTTTCTGAAGCATGGGCTACTAGTGGTCGTGGGGCAGGAACAGACTCAGCTGTGAAATCCTGGCCTCCAAACCTGGCTCAAAGATCAGCTTGATCTGGAGCTTATGCAAGATATGTATACTTTTTCCCATTGGGAAAGCACTGATAATTACAGGCACTCTGACTGCATCCTGATTTCAGTGAGGCTTAGTCAATTATGCAGGCATTGCTGCTAAAATATGAGACAAATTGATAGATGCAAAAGCACACAGAGGTCGCCTTGTCTAGATGGGAGAGCCACAAAATCCTCTTTGAATGCTCTATGCTCCTGAGAGTCTGTAATTATTGCCAGTTTTTGCCTAAAGATATGCTCAAAGGCCCCACCATCTTGGTTAGATTACTGATGTCAGCATCTTATAGAGAGACAGTTACATTTGGGATTCACAAAGAAGACAGAGCAGCAACACAGCTCCTCGAGGGAGGCTCAGAGCAAACCTGGCGCAGGCAGACACCGCCGCAGCCATCACAATTCACAGCGCACCAGCCATTTCCAGCAACAGCAAAGCCAAGGCAAGAATGCCTTGACTTCACAGCATGCTGCAGGAGGGTTTGCTTATCTGAGCTTCCAAATTGTTACCTCCACACAAGCAGATATCACTCATCAGGTGACAGAGCCAGACACTCTGGGTGGATGCAGGCACATGTGAGATGGAGGAAATGGCTGGGGAATGAGGTGAAAATTTCATGGTGGGGTGTAGGAACTGGGATGGCACTGGGAACACCATTTGAAAAGTAGGGGGAGGTTTCTGAGGTACAGCAGGAAGATGGGTGAGAAGTGAATGGAGGCACACTGAAATCACAGGCTTACAAGCAACCATTACTCACTGTGATTACTTGGAGTGCCTGAGCAAGTCATTGCTAATAGCACTCGCAGCCACTGACACTCTGCCAACTGCATCCAGACAAAATACATTTGGAAAGACCAAACCCAGTGATTATAGCAGTCAGCAGAAACTACACTGATTGCACTTCCTCCTCAGCCCGAGGGAATGCAAACTCACAGCTTTTGGCACCAAGGTGACACACGGGGCTATGTCCTAATGACACTGTGCTGCCATGCAAAAAAGATGGCTAGACTGATGGGTCTGGGAGCAGGGCTGTTCCTGGTGAGAATGCCTGGAAGCCTGAAGCCCTGGCCTAGATCCTTGCTCCAAGCAATGGGCGAGTCTATGAACTTCACCAGTGCCAAATGCGTAAACACCAGGAACAGCTGGAAACAGAACCAGGAACTTCCCCACCCTGGTGCACTCCCTTCTCTCTCGCTCACGGACAAGACCTTGCACCTTTCTTTCTCCACCAAGTCTCAGCTCCAAGAGGTGTGTCACACAGCCTCTCGTAGTGCAGATGGATCATACAAGAAACTGGAAATATACTTTTGAGCTTTACACTGGTCGCAGTGAGTAATTAGAGCTATTCACTGGACTGAGCTGAGGCACTCCTTTTCAACTATATATATATATATATTACAGGAGGGATTCATGATTCCACAGTAATCCCACAAGAAAAATTAACTAGATCAGCACAGAATCCCACTAGTTCTGCTCTGTTCTCATGATAACTGCTTTCCAGTTCAATAAATTAAGCTGAAGGCAAGTGTTTGGTTCACAGTCAAGACTGTTCCAGCTTAATTTGTAATATTTGGAGGGGGATTAGTCACATCAAGCATTTGCCTTCATACCATGGTGTAAGGAACACACATAAGGAAAATCATGTTGAGTCTCAGTGCACTGAGAAAACTGTTTACAGACAACGCACTCAAGAGTAGAGAGAAAAAGCATTTTGGTGATGATCCTCCATCAGGTGCACCCAGCAGACATTTGTGCACTGATGAGCCTACACCAAGTCTCTAAAACTGAGCATTACTAGGAGAGCTGTGCTCAAATAAAATGTCTGTTTATACATTACAAAATGTATAAACCCCTTCACAGATAGCTCTGCCCCCACCCTTAACTTTAATTTCCTATATGTTCTATTCACTAGCTTATAACCTGAAAGACATATACATTTTTTTCTCTTCAAAGCACATTTATCTGCCCTACAAATGGACCAAAAATATGAAAAGACTGATTTTTATTATTTCACCTATATAAATACATTCATTTCCTTAACTCTACCCAGGACAAAATAATATTTTCTTTTTATTGCATTCCTGAGGAAGTCGTGCCTTAACTTGGATCTTATTTATCTGTTATTTATCTACATCTTTTGCTTCAAACGCTCAGTCAGGAACAGAGCTTCCAGCTCTGCTTCTCTGGCACTCTTAGTACACGTTCTGAAAAGTCCCGTTTTTCTGACTCATAGATGACACTGTCATTGCAGAGAAAAAAATGCTTCCATATATTAAAAATAAGGTTGCTTCACGGAGATATCATCTTCGTGAAGGAAGTATAGATACAAATCAAAAAAGGAGATGTCAAGCATCATGCCTTATTCAGAAAAAGTACAGTCTTAATGTTTATTTTAAATCTCTTGTCAGAAAGGAAAGCATTAATATGAAATGCTTCACACAACCTTCGACACTTACAGAACTCTTAAAATTTCAATGAGTCAAAGATCAACAAACCTATGAGAATGAAAACAACTGGAAATGCTTCAGAAGTGGAGCCCCCAAAGCTTTTCCATTTATTAAATGCCCACTGGTATTACATATGTATTGAACACCAAGACGTATAGTTTGACATTTCTTGATCTACTAATTTCATGGCTTAAAAAGAATAAAGTCACACTTGTATTACGGAAATTTACTGCCACTGAGTCAGTCAAAATTTTGCCACCACATGAAGGGAGGTATTCATTTTAAATATAGATAATTAAATTTAAAAAAAAAAAAGAAAAAGAACCCTGTCACTTAAAACCCATCAATTTCCTCCTTATTTCAAGTTTTGTACTCTTTTAGGGTTTTTTTATTGCTTTTGCCAAACTGAAAGAGAAGTGCCTTTAAGGAGATAAATGAATAGAAATGGAATAATTCTAAGTCAGGTTTCACAAGTAGCATTTTATTCCCACCTGCTCTTTAGCAAGTTGTCCATTCCAGGTCCCAGTCTCCCCTCCCCTCCCAGCCACTATAGCAAGATCATACAGATGGTTACTGCAAAGCTGTAAAGAGGTACACCTGAATGCATATTTATCCACTTGGCAAGATCCTGCTACAGCTGTAAGACGATGCAAACCTGCACTACAATGCTGCTTCAGGCTCTCCCTCCCTGTGTGAGGAAGCACCCACGGTATCAGCAGTGATGCTGAGGACAATGCCAGGCACGTATGACGTCAATGGACACGGCTAAGCTGGGCTCTGGCAGCTCTCTTAATTTACACCTCTGGAAATAAACACTCTTTTGCGTACCTGAAACAAGTGTCTATCTACACCTACATCAAAACTCACTTTCATTTGTTTGTTTTTGGGAGGAGATGCTGATAACACAGGATAACTCTGCCAGATGACATGGTGAAAGAGTACTGTGTGGGTGAGTATTTGATACAAACACCAGAAAATAAAACCAAACTGAGGGGCTTTATTTCATCCTGAGAGCAGCTTTAATGACTACAGGTGACACTGACAGTCAGTGATAGCTACTTTATTCTGGGTACGTCTTTGTTCCGGCAGCTGGAACGGTTTTCATGTATAACGAAAGAAATGTACTTAATGGGCAGCACCTGAAAATCCTTCGAGAGAATAAACTATAGCAATAGAAAATGCGAGTTTAGAAAGTGCTTCCTGGGGGAAAAAAAAAACATAGGTAGCACTGGAATCTTCTCTTTATCTCAGGTCAATTGACTTGTCACGGTTGGAAGGAGATTTGAAAAGGAAATTGCAAGTTCTTAGCAAGTGTGATTGGAGGAATAGAGTTAATGGCCAGCAATCAGTATAGGTTGGGGTAGGGTACTTAAAAATTTAAATGTATGCATACGCCACAACTGCAGAATGCCCGAGCTTTGTCTTGTTTGTAAAAAATAAATGGAATAACAGGCAATTTCAATCTCGAACAAAAATAGTAATTTTATACTTAGGTTGCAGGGGTCTAAGAGTACTTCCATTAAACATTTCCCTCATTTCAGTATGTGATTGAGGCATATAAATGGTGTGTGCCTCTGCTCTTGCTTTACAGTGGTAATCTTCCCAGTACCAACAGGACGGTATGTGCTTTCAGATGATACAGTTTCTCTCCCGTGGAAAGATGCTTCTCCTATCACCATGCTGGCAGCAAATAAATGATTTTTAAACTCTGTTTTTCACTGCCATTTCTGCAAGACATTTAGGCTCACTATTGTTTCACATGTCAAAAACTAAAAATAAAGGATAGTTTTCTCATTTGAGAAGCTGCATTATCCATACTCTTGAACAGTTGTGCACTGTATTCAGCAAGCTGCAGATACAAGTGAGCACCTCTAATGAGAAAACAGATTTATTTGAGATGGCAGGATAAGCCATTATCTCTCTAAAGAAATCTGTCTATATCCTCAAACCCTTTTTATCCTTTCTAATACAGCACACAACTTTTCTGCATGTATTATTTTCAACAGAATTACAAAAGATCTCACCAAGACTACTTTCAGTTTCTCTTTCCAACCTAAGACAGATATTATAGGTTGCAGAAATTTGTAGGTGGATAAAAGGTAAGATAATTATAGGACAGTGATGAGTATAATGAATTTCATTTCCACAAGCTTCTAATTCTTCTGAGGAAGAGAAGAACATAGGTTTTGCATAGGCCTCTCTAACAAACAAATGCATACCCTGCAATGAAGTACTAGGAGATGAGAGGTTACATTCCAAGCTAAATGCAAACTAGCCCTTGCCTGTGAGGCAAGGAAAGGACACATCCTAGAAAGGACAGCACAGCCAGATGCCCACATGCTCAAGAGACAAGTAATTTTGGATTAGTTGGTTCCTGTGTTGTTTGGAAAAACTTCTTGTACTTACTGTAATTCTCTCATCTTTGTCATCTAGAGGGGTCCCATCTTTCTTCCATGATATTGTGGGTTCTGGGTGACCTCTTGGGGGCTGGCATTCCATCACTGCAGGTTCTCCCACTGCTACCATGACATCTGATGGATTTTGTCTGAAGTCATCCCGTAGAACTGAAAGAATAAAGACAATGAAGCAAAAAATTTACTCAACAATATACTAACAGCACAGCAAAGTGTTTTGTATTGGTCTTTAACGGTGCCTGTTGTCACTGTATTTTATATTAACGAACAGATCAGTTAATGAAGAGAGCTGGAGAGGGACTTTTTACAAGAGCATGTTGTGAAAGAACTAGAGGTAATGGCTTTGAACTGAAAGAGGGCAGGTTTAGATCAGGTATTAGGAAGAAATTCTTCACTGAGGGTGGTGGGGCCCTGACATCGGTTGGCCAGAGAAGCTGTGGCTGCCCCACCGCTAGAAGTGTCCAAGGCCAGATTGGATGGGGCTCTGAGCAACCTGGTCTAGAGGAAGGTGTCTCTGCCCATGGCAGGGGGGCTGGAACAAGATGATCTTTAAGGTTCTTTCTAAGACAAAATATTCTATGATTCCTATTACAGTTGAAGATGACCCAGTATCTTCTGCTCAGGTAGA
This sequence comes from Callaeas wilsoni, assembly GCA_013398955.1. Taxonomy (NCBI): domain Eukaryota; kingdom Metazoa; phylum Chordata; class Aves; order Passeriformes; family Callaeidae; genus Callaeas; species Callaeas wilsoni. The sequence goes on from VWPU01010368.1 coordinate 126,492, forward strand.
ACGTGACCTGGGGGGAAGCATTGCAGAGGATGCTTTCTGTCCCCTTTTTCCTGAGACACAAGGTCAGCCTGCCAGAAAATTCAGATGTTTATGGTTAAAGGTTGGCCACTGGCCACACGAATTGTACCCACCCCTCAATTTATGGCAAAAAAATAATGAACTAACTAAACTTCCCAGTTCTTTGATGACATTACAAATCACTGAACATGGGTCCAGCCTTAGCCAAACTCATCTTTGCAATTTGGTTTGTGTCTTTTTCAAGAAAAAAATATTAAAAATCTTTCCTGATCTCTGGTAGTCATCGCTTAGCCTAAGCTGGGACCAGGGACCACATCCCTTATTTAGAAGTCAATTTTACTACCTTCACATAGAAAGAAACATTTTTATTGCAGCTTCCTTACTAGAATTTGTTCTTTCTCATCATTTGGCAAAACCCAGGCCTAGGAAACTCTAGTTTCCTCCAGACATCCACTATGAATTTTATCAATAGCTGCGTGATTATTTTTCTTTCTGGGAAAGGAGAGGCATCATCCTGTGCTCAGCAGACCACTACACAGGGACACAGTTTAACAGAATAATGGCATTCCTAAGCCTTGCCAAGTAAGTGGCATTAGGTTTAATCTAAAAATAAATAACTCAAATGATAACAAATATAACATTCTAGTCCTCTCCACTGCTGTTCTTCCATCCACACTGAACAAAGGACAGGGTAATGAAAAGCACACTAACACCGAAGGACTCTCAGAATTTTTACAGAGCTGTACGTCACTCTTGCTACCGGCAACAATTTTGTGTTAACAGAAAATAATGCCAAGAATCTACAGCAAAAAAAAAAATCCTACAAGCCATGGACCCCAGCTACATGGACATTCACTACTGAATAGGGGCTGGGTGGTTAATGCTGCTTCAAGGGCAGGTGAGATTTACTGTCAGCTGTTAAGGAATGTGGTTGTGTTACAGACGGGCAGGTACAGTGCTACCACCAAACCATCCCTCTCTGTAAGGTCTTTCATGCTGGTTGGACCTTCCAAAATGGTCTGAGGGCTAATGGGTCACCTCCTATGGGACAGAGGTATATATATATACCTTCCTCACACCTGCTTTTATTATACCGTAACACACAACAGGGAAAGTTCCACATCGATAGAGATGCGTAGGCAGGAATCAAAAACAATAAATAAAAAATATTTTGCCACTATTCTAAAAAAAGGACATAAATTACAGAAGTAACAAAGAAAATATAGTACAGATCTCACCAAATATTTGAATTTACTAATCCCCTTCCATACTGAAGCACTCACATTTCTAAAATTTCAGTTCAATTGTTGAAATTTCTGGGTGCCCTGTAAACAGGATATACTGATGGTCTGAAAGAGGATAAACGAGGATAAAATGTCTACAACACTTCAACAATACAAACTAATAGAACAGAATTACAGGACTTAAAGAAGAAATTATAGAATAATTTCGATTGGAAGGAAACCCTGGAGGTCATCAAATCTACAACAATGAGATGGTTTTGAATGACCATTTTCTCTTGGACAGACTAGGTCTCTTGAATAGACCAAGTGTAGAGAGTTTATTAAAAAAACAACCCAAAAACCATCACAACAAATAAAACATGTAACTATTGCTTAGTGTAGAAAAGCCTGAGAAAGCATGTTCCAATTAATAACACAGATTTTTTTCTCTAAAAGGCAAAACTCATGGGTATTTTCCTTCTATGAACTTGGGAAAAATTGTATATATTTTCAGCTATAACATCATGTTTTTAGAAAGGTGAAGGATGTAATATTTAGTTATTCAGAAAGGTAAGTCAAAAGACCAAGCCTTTAAATTTCCTTCTGCTTTCAACAAAATTTAATTACGTTTAACCTACATTCTCTTACATCTTCCTAACTATATTCCCCTATATACTGATGCATCAAAATTGGATACTTCAAATTAATATTTGGCTATGGAGGTGTTGAAACACTACTTGCATACAGCGAAAATGTTATATATCTTTGTTCCGCTTATACTGAATTTGGTGTTAACAGCCAGAGACAGTTTCTTGTGTTCCCAAGCAACCCTCAAAACCATCCAGACACATGGATCACTATAAATCATGTAGTGCAAATGGATAGCTGAACACTGCTTCTACTGAAGTCCAAGAATTTTTTCTGCTTAATACTTTAGAGACTTAATCTGGCTTGGAGCCACTGATTGTATTATTACTTCTTCTTCCCCCTCCCCACCCCCCCACTTCTCCAAATTAAAGAACATTAAAGAAGAAGGCACAGAAGTTGCCCTAAGTTACTAACCCCTCCCTCCCATAGATCCAGTTCCCAGTGCCAACAGCACATGAAAGTGCAGAAGAGTTTATTTGCTACACCACAGTTCTATTGCAACACAAGGAAAAGGGTGTTTTGACCATGAGTAAGAAGCCTCTTATTACTGCTGAAGATTGTATCACTTGGATAAATTTAAGAGACATATAAAAAGAAGCAGCCTGAAGTTTTAAAAAAATTTAAATCAAGTCATCTTAATAAAGCCTAAGTGTTTTTCAAGTCTGAAAGACCTCATAAATCTAAGAGAAAAGACAATCAGATAGCACCTCCGATGGCTTTAGCACCTTTGAAGCAACAAAAAAGTCCAGTACTTATATAATAAAACCAAATTACTTCTGTAATTTCTACACTCCTTAGTCTTATAATAGCTTTACAAGCATAGTACCTTGCCTGCAAACCAAGACCTTTCACAAATTAACCAGTTCTTAACAGAATGCCTAGGAGGACATCAAAGGTCCAGGCCATAGATACTTCAAAACAAGTATTTTTTTCCCCATTTACTATGAATTATTTTGGCTCTAACATCACATAATGAAATGCTAACAAAATGTAATCCATTAGAGATTACTCCACAGATAGCCATTGTAATTGTTTTTGCAGCTGTAAAGTAGATACATGCTCTGTTTTGTTTGCCTCAGGCCCTGGCAATCTTGCATGAAGTTATAAATCTAAAATTTTCATCCCTTACTGAAAAAAAACATAATTTTTTCTTTGCTGTCCTTCATAGTCAAGGCTCATTGTAAATAGAGAAAACATTTCCTTTTTAAGTTGTATTAGAAGTATACTTTGCAATACACTACAGCAAATTAAGTCTGTCACCAAATGGTGAAATTTCACCTCTTTATACATATATGCAGCTGGAATGAAAAAAATAGGTATTAAGAGGACATTTGATTTTTTCCCTTTTGTTTAAAGAATCTTCATAGATATAACACTCTCCTCCCCATTTCTGCCATATTTTGGTTAAGGTTTTTTAGAATTTTACCTAATATTTTCTGAAATCCACTGAAGGCTGATTGTAACCATCATTACAGCACAGCTGGGAGAACCTCATGATCTCTCCGTGTGAATGTGCTGAACTAATGAGGTTCAAAAGCAACTTTTGTAGCTAAAAGTCAACTGCTCACACAACTCCTTCATATCCTGTACTCTTCAATCGACTGAAGAGTTTTACTTTCCTCAGAGAATCTTTCTCAGGGAAGAAGGGAACTGGCAACCACTTGAGGATAAATTTTAATCCATAAGCAATATAAATTTTTATTGATAAGGAGAGATGGCAGCAAAACATTGCTTTGCAAAATACAGCACTCAGTGCTTTTTTCTAAAGTTCTTTGTTGCCTTCTATGGAATAGAGTAGGGAGACACTACCAGGTGAAATGGGAGGAAGATAGGCATGATTGTTTTGCCTATATAAATTGTAGATAATTCCGAAAGATTACTGTTGCAGCTTATCTTTAAGTAACTGAGATTTGAAAGGGATATATAAAACACAAGATAAAATGAACCAACCAGAAAGTTCTAGTCGATACTTGAAAAGAATGAATTTGTAAGGAACACAGTAATTACAATCAGAAATTGTGGATATCATGCCTTAACAGGTGGTATCATTTAAGATCGGGAAATCAGAAAATTTCCTGAAAATTCTGATTACAGGTCTATTCTAGTCCAGACATTCATGCTAGATCAGTTCAAAGCAGTGCACCAAAATATATCTGGGATCCCTAATCAACCGAGATCTTACAGCCACAGTCACCCAGTGAACAGAGGAAGAGGGAAATGATGATGCTTGTGGTGCAGGTTTCAGAATCAGACCAAGACAATTTTAATCCATTTTAATTCTTATGAAAAGGCATCACTCAGACTTGCTTCCCATTAACTCTCTTGCACCATCCCAGACAAAACACACTATTTTGCAAGTCTGCTTCTTAGAGAGAAACTGGTAAGCCGAAGTATGACACAATTACTTAAAAGAAGAGATCCCGATAAGCTCCACTCTTTCAGCATGAAGATAATTTGAGTATTTCCTTGAACAGTAGCACGTGCCTCAAAAATGGTGGAAAAAGAAAGCGAAATAAAAATGCTCATCACATTTCTTTGAAAAACAACCACACCTCAGCTCCTGCACAAGTTTCCAACAGCAAAAAAAACCCTCCTGACATCGAACAAGCTAAAAGCTGAGCAATGCAACCTTAATGGCTCACTGCCCTGCCTTTTGGCTAATTTTGTTAAAAATTGTAACAGATTTTAAATCTTTTTGAATACCCACCAATTCTATTATTTTAATTCCTGTAAATATAAAGTATTTTCATGTTTTCCTTTTCCTCCCCAACAAAAGAACAGTATTTACAACCTAAGTTTCCACCCAATACTTCATTTGACTAATAAAATATGATGGACAAAACAACAAAAATGAGAGCTTGCTTTAAAAACCTGTAAGATTAGACAAACAAAAATAAGATTCAGGAGGTTATATAAATCATCTAATCCCATAAAGCTGTAATCAAAGAGAAACTAATTATTGCTTAGTCAGGATTGAGCTGTTATTCAAAAGCAGAACTCTTCCTGTAATTTAGGATCAGCAATGATCCCTTTTCCCCACTACCTACTGAACTTGTAATTCAAATTTACTGAGACACACCAGACATTTTTGGCATTCAAATATAAGATGGTTGTCAGTTGGAACAGTGCTTCAAACCAGGTGCTTAATTTTAATTACAACTAACTTAAGCATCAGCCAGAATTATGGTACCTTGTTTAAAGACTTTGCTGGCATGAAATTTATACAGATGTCAGGATATAATTTTTAATACATGCATGCCACTAACAGGAAAGTGTTAGAGCACCTAATTAAGCAAAAAAGAAACAAAAAAAGGTATGCATTATCAAATTTAAGTCAACCCACATGTTACCATATTATATTTTAGAACTCATTAAACTGTTACCCAGTTTGACCAAAAATCTTGATCATTTACAAATGAGAAATATTCTTTCTGAAGAGACCTCCCTAAAAGTCTCCATGCAGTCATAAAAAGTAAAAGGAAAAACTTATTCCCTGAAAAAACTATTTCTTTTCCTTTCCGAAGGTGTTAAAACCAGGTTAACATTGGTGTTAACTAAAATACATAGTCATTAAAATAAAACAGAATGAGCAAGGCTATAAATAGTCAGAAATTACTGTTGTGATCATCTAACAAGACCACTCATGTAATGCAGGCAATAGTTTTATGCAGTGACCAAGTCCAGCAGTGCCGTATGGAATCCTTCAAAAGATGTCTACACTTCTGCAAGGCTCCAAGCGGCTGGAAGTCTCAGCCAGCATGCCTAGGGGCTCCTCACTTCCATCACTTCCAGCTCCCTTATGTTTCCTACCTTGCAGCACTCTGACCTCTTGCTACCCTTGCTCAGTCAGACTGAAAGCCTTCTGCAGGCAAGCAGATGCCAATCAGTTCAGTACCCACATCTCGAATATTCTCTCAGCTTCAAAAACTACATAAACACTGGACACGCGGCCACTGCGCCGACCACAGCACCTCTGACTGCAGAGTCTGAGAATTCACAGCAAACAGGTTTCCAGACAGAGGAGGCTGCTCACTGCAAAGAGGCTGACTATAAACCAATGATCACCACTTGACATCATCACAGGAGAGATCTGTTTTTAATCCTCGGCTATACATTTATGACAACACATTCAACATCATGTATTCATACGGTGCTGTCCTACTCTGCTTTAAACTCTGGCCATTAGCAAACCCTACCACCTCAAAGTCTGAAGAAACAAAAGCACTTTAAAATCAAATGCCTTTTTGCTTAGTAGTCACACGTATTTGTATGAGTTAGTTCAGACCTTTACCAAGTCTACGTAACTGAGATCACAACATTGTATATATTTCGATTTCAAGATCTCCTTTAGTTAAAGGAAACAACCATTAAAACTCCTCGGTAAAACAACTGTGTTTTTTCTACTTTATTACCACTGAGATCAACTAATTTAGTTTAAACAGCTGGTTCATAAATACTTCCTCCATGATGTCACTATGGAAGAAATTGAAGGGTTAATGAATGCAAGAAAAGATTTCAAAAGGCCTTTGGTTTAGATGTTGAAACAATTTAAGATCTGCCTTTTATGCTCGTTCCCATATTGCCAATGATTTATTTTTAAATTTGAAATTTCACCACTTTCAAGATTTTGGTAGACATTGCAAGAGGCACATAGAAATTTTAACAGTAATTTGAATTTAGAAGAGTTAAGAGTGCTGAGGAATAGCATTATTTAACTTGAATGAATGAAAAATAATTATTTAAAGAATTAATCAAAGAGTGAATGGTATACACAGAATGCTTCAGTTCAGAAAACTTGCATTCCTACTACTCAGCAGAGTAATGCAGAATTTCCAGCAGTGGGAAATTGCCTATTTCTCATCAAACATGAAGATCTGCTAAATCTTATACTGAGCCTTGCACCACATTCTGCTATAAAATGTTAACAGATTAAAGTTGTCAGAAAGCAGCATTAAGTTCATGTTACCAGCCTATGTAATTTAGTACTAACATTATTAACACCTGGCTGATGACACTAGCAGAAAACAACAGTCAAAGCAACAAAGAAACATGGCTTTGGTTTAGCTCTGACAAACAGAACCAAGACAACAGAGTTAAATATCGGTGATAGATGGATAGAACAGCAGCAGTGGAATTAGATTACACATCTAAAATGTTAACAAAATGTACTGTCTGCATTACTGTAACCTTTAAGTTGTTTTAAAATGGTTTCTCTCTAAAGAATTATGGTTTTGATTGATTGCTTTTTCTGTGTCCATTGAAAAAGGACCTGGGGGTGCTGGCTGACAGCAGCTGAACATGAGCCAGCAGTGCCCAGGTGGGCAAGAAGGCCAATGGTACCTGGTCTGAATAAGGAACAGAGTGACCAGCAGGAGCAAGGGACTGTCTCCCTGTACATGGCAATGATGAGTCTACACCTTGAATCCTGTGTCCAGTTTTGGGCCCCTCACTCCAAGAAGGGCATTGAGGGGCTGGAGCGTGTCCAGAGAAGGGCCATGGAGCTGGGGAAGGGTCTGGAGCACAAGTCTGAGGGAGCTGGGGGTGCTCAGCCTGGAGAAAAGAAGGCTCAAGAGAGACCTTATCACTCTCTACAACTCCCTGAAAGGAGGGCGTAGCCAGGTGGGGTTGGGTTCTGCTCCCAGGTAACAAGTGACAGGACAACAGGAAATGGCCTCAAGTTGCACCGGGGGAAGTTTAGGTTGGGTATTAGGAAAAAGATCCTTCACTGAAATGGTGCTCAGACATTGAAATATGCTGCTCAGGGCAGTGGTGGGGACACCATGCCCAGAGGGACTTAAAAGATGTGCACATGTGGCACTTGGGACATGGTTTAGTGAACTTGTCAATGCTGAGTTAACAGTTGGATTCAACGATCTTAAAGGTCTTTTCCAACCTAAGCCATTTGATGAGTCAATATAGCATCATCAAATTAGGATCTTTGCATCTCCTGAAGGTTAATAATTACCATTTCAGGAAAAGTGTCATTCCCTAAGACACTCAGCAATACATGTCAGCAAATGAAAGACCAGCCTGCTTCTAATCCATTACAGAAGGAAATCAAGGACTGCTGCACCAACTGGATCACATATTTAAAAGGTGCTGATGGCAAATACAAGTCATATGCTTGAATCAAGCAATATGTTACACTGCAAAAGCAATTAAATATTTAGGCCTTTGGCAATAAACTTATTACTGCATAGAAAGACTTTAAAATAAATATATTTATTGTCATTCGTTCATTAAGAAACTCACAATTGTTAATAGAAAGAAAGGCATGCTTAAGAAGCAGGATCCAAAAAAAAAAAAAAAGACTTCTGTAAAAACCATTGGCTGAAAGTTACTGAAAACCATTACAAAAATTTATGGAAACCACTCAGAGTGTCTGAATTTATTTCACTCATTTAAGATTTGGGCTTTAAGTACTGCTTGGAATCTTACTGGGCAACATAGCTGTCAGCCTGTAACAGTATTTCCATGTGTGGAAAGGAAATTGTAAATGGATTAGATGATGAATTGAGAATCAATTAAATGACCAAATCTGATAAGTCATATAAAGAGTAATTTTAACTCCTGTGAGAAAGGGTAACTGACAGGCCTCAGAGAGCATGCTGCAGCACTGGGAAACCTAATTAAATCCTGAAGGATCTGTGATGCCTCAGGCACGCAGCTCTGAGAGTATCCCTTAGGTTGATTGAAAATTGAAAATAGATAAGGAGAAGGGACCTAATTATTAATTTGACTGACTGTGTAGGAAAAGCAATCCCTCTCAATGTCTTCCGCATATTATCCTCCAGGACAAGGCATCTACTACCTGTAACTAAGAATTTACCTCCTGGAAGAATAGATTAATTTCTACAGACTGCAGAGATCATTTCCTTTCCCTTGTCCTAAATATTAAGTATTTTCAGTTAGTAGTACATTTTACATTTTGTTTTGGGGTTATTTGAATCATGCTGGATTACAGTATTTTCAGCATGACTAACACAGCATATTTCCAAATTTATGGACACAAACCAAGTGGTTTTAGACACAGCTCAGCCAAGAACTGCTTTCAGATATCAAAAATTAGTTTTCATAAAGCAAGGAAGGGTGTGCATCTTTAGATCCAAGGATTTGCCCGCATTCTGTAAATAAAGATTTTTCTCCCTAAGATTCTATTGTTTAGTTTGCAAGGAGCTGTTAGCTGCACTGGCCTTCCTTCAAATCAGAGTATAATGGGGAAAAAGAACCAGATTAAGAGGTTGCAGCAAGACCCTGTCTTGGCCATCCAAGTTACATCCTGAAGAGAGGACTGAAATCAAGGAAGAGATTTAAGGGCGAAACAAGGAAAGAGAAAAGGTGGGAAGACACCTCACCAGAACTCCAGTGTTTTCCTTAACTACTCACAAATTTATTTCACAAGCAGAATAGAGTTCTTTTTCAAGAAAGAATACAAGAACCAACCCAGAAATGCCTCTGTCATCTAACTCAGGATAAAGGAATACATGTAGCAAAGGCAGAAGCAAACATTTAGCCAGTTTTCAATGAAAGGTTAAAGCTAGGATGGCAAATGAAGCTAGACTGCAATTTATTTAAAAGGCATTTCTCTCACATAGTAAGCTACGCTGCCTTGTGTTGTGAAAATCTTACTCTCTTCCCACAGTTCCTAGGATGGAAAATCCCTCAGTAGGCCAAATCTAAAGGAACCTCTTCTGTTGTAACCTGTGCTGTTAAATGAGGAGAAGCAACTGCTCCAGAGTCTTGAAGATGGAACTGGCAGCACTTCTCCTGTAGCACAAGAAAGACTTCAATGTTGACCATACTTGTATGTTTGCTTATAATCACCCTTTCATTCTGAAGGAGTCAAAAACTTATCAGAGGAGACATTTGCAAAGAAATAAAGATTTCCATGCCCTTGATAAGAATTTTTCTGCAGTAGTTCTAAATCTGCATATGCCCTATGTTAGTGCTCTGCTAAAGGTGCTGCCTCCACACTACGATTTTAGCCCCATCCTTCTGCTTAGCATGCAAATTCTAGGGTGTTATAACTGTACCACTACCAGCAACACTTTTTGAAAGGACTCTATTTCCATGAAAAAAATCCCCATTATGCTCTTAAAGTGGTTGAAAAAAATGACATTTTAATATCAGAGAATATACAGTATCATTATCACACTCAAACAGCTAAGTTGCTTCTTTAATATTGCGGAAAATTATATTCCCCCATTAAACATGAGGTCAAGCCTGAAACATCAGTCAGAAGGGGCAAGATGCAGGCACTTCATATGGCTGAGTGGCTAATTTTAAATAACAGCAGAGCTAAGAACAGAATTTGTTTGCACCACAAACTATAGCAAGGCCACACAGCTCAGAAATGTTGCTGAACTATTACATATGCTTTTATTCTGTTCTGTTGTTCTCTTATTGTATACAATTTTATTGTCTTGGCAGAATCTGCAGACCACAGAGCTCCTCTGTCTTTGTTCAGCTCTCCAGACTGCTATACAGCAGGACATACCTCAGTTAGACAGTGGATGTTTCATCAGTAATACCATGCATTCCCAAATGCGTGAATGTATCATCCTTATGGTAATGCTACCTTGTTTTTTACATCCTAAAACATTCGAGATGTAAATTGACAAGAGATTGCCATGGTAGAAATGGATAAACCATTTCAAAATTACATTTATGCCAAATATCATATACTTTCTAAATTACTTTTGCTGGTTTTAGAAAACAATGCAGGGAACCACCTCAGGGGAAAATGGCAGACAGCCTTACACAGAGGTCATAGAGAAATATAGTCTTCATTTAATTCAATTAACTGCTTTCAGTGAGATCCCAAATGGTACAAGCAAACATTTGTTCTATTTCAGGCATATTTTAAGAAATGAATCATTCTGCTTTCTCACTACACAAAGGCACGGCAAAATATCACACACTTTATTGTTCAGAATTTGAAAAATCTCAAGACAGACGTCTTTATGATTTACAGTGACATCTCATAATTTAGGAAGCCATCTGAAGGCTTCAAATATTGTAAAATTCTACTAAGAACATTACAAAAAGTAGCAAAGTTAATAGCTACAACAATGAAAAATGGTTTTGAAAGCAAACAGACACACCAAATTCACCAAGCTGGAACTCTTGAATTGCAGCTCTTGGAGATTTATACACTATCGTAAATGGCAAAAGACAGTAAAATCACACAGAAAAGTACTTCTGCATTTGGACTCTCATGCTGGCTTCAATCCCTATGAGATATTCGAAGGCAAAGTGCCAATTGATCAATATGTTAGTATTTAATGTGCAGTAAGTGCTACTGAGGAAAAATCAGAGAAACATTGCCTGTTAGCAGAGTCTGCTGTATGGCTGGCAGGAAGAAGTGCACGAAGTTGTGGATCACCCCATGTGGTAAGACAGCAGCCAGAAGTCTGATTCAGAATTAACAAAAGGAAACAGAGGGCCATGCTCAGCGTGAACACAAATGCGCATAAAGCCAGGCAGATTTCATGACTGAAGATTTTAATTTTGATTAAATGCTTCCTTTTATATCGGGTCACATTCATTGTTTTCTACCCTGTGTTTTCATTAATACTTTAATACACAGGGAACATTAAGTTGCATAACTTCAGTGTTGCAGCTAAAGATAGCATCTTTAATAACAGCTACAAAAGAGATGCTGGCATCCACCACTGTCCAACTTTGGGATGCTCTGAGGCACTCTGGGCCGGCAGGCATGCAGGACAACACACCAGCACTCACCACCAAAGCAAAAGGAAAGTGGATCACTGCAAGGTGAGCTTACACTGTTTGAAATGGGAACTTATAAACGCATCCAAGGCAAAGCAAACTAACACAATGGAAATGGCTGTGAAAGGTGAAAAGTATCAAGGTGGCGAGCACATTTGGGAGAAATACTGCATTTCCCTTTATTTCACAGCCTGTGAGAAACTGCAGTACAATGCAACTTCTCAAAAACTTCCCAAGAAACTATGGTGGTAAAGAAATTGTAACATGAAATTTTAGCAATTTGTCTTTTTTTCACCCTTGTTTTTGGTGTTTCTACTTACAAACAATGAAACGTAAGTCTGGACAAAACTCAACAGACCACTCTTTTTCTTGATTCCATGTGAGCACGGGTACCCTCAGCAGAAGCACCTACACCCTGTTTCCCTTGCCCTTACAAACCTGAACTGTGGAGTGCATGGTAACTTCTGCAAAGACCTACCAACTCTGTTAAGTCGATTCCCACCCATGCTGAGCAGGTTAACCCTACAAGTTAATTTCCTAGATTTCCATTCAGAATTGTTATAGAGAGAAAAAGCAAACATGGTACTGTGTGAGACCAGGATCCTTTCATTTCTCCATGAGCTCTGAATCAATTTTTAAGTCATTTCAGTGGCCTGGCTCTTTTCTGTAATTTTAAGCACAAAAACTAAGCTTGAAAACATTATGAGATCTAGACTATGAGTATATGCATAAAATGAATGCCATACATTTTCAGGACAGTTTTTAAAAAGTAAATTAATTGGTATTAATTTTGGCAAATAGGATACTTAGAAGCCACTAAACCTGCAAGATAAAGCTACTGGTATATTCTAATAGTTCACTCAGAAACAACTGAAATAAGGGCAACCCCCAAAAAGTATCTGGATTGCAAAAATCGTTATACTTGTTTTTCTGATACACAATGTGCCAAAACGTTTTTGTTGTTACAGGACTTTCTAGTAAATGAAAACTCCTGTGGGTGATGGATGAAACCAGAAGATGAACACCAGGTTCCAACAGATCCCAACTGGAGTCTTCCTGAAACGTGCAGTGCGAACATTTCTTCTCAGGAAAACTGTTTCTCTCTATAAATACACCTCTTTTGGGTTGCACTACTTGAATCTCCTTTCTGTACACATAGAGAACATACAGTAGAACTAACAATACCTGGTATCATAAAAATTCCTTATTAATATCCACTGTAACAGTCTCAGAAATGTCTGGTAAGTTTTAAGTTCACATGACAGTGTATTTATTGCTCAGAGTTTGGGTAGTGATTACAAAGCCACGGGGAGCAAGAGGGCTAAACATGCAATGCAAGCCTTATCTTGTCAGGAAACAAGAAAACACAAATCAGCAAATAAGAACCTTCAAAGTCACCATGTTCATTTATATACGAGAATCTGAAGCAAAAAGAGATACTGCCTTTGCTGAAAAAAGTGCTTTGCTGCTGTTGGCGTGCTTGAATGCGATTGATTGGCATCTTTCAGTGGGTTACCGAGTCATTACTCAGAAGCTTTCCTGAACTTTCAGACTGAGGCACTACAGTTACTTTAGGAAGAAAATGCTTTTAATTAGTAGGCACTCCTAGTGTTTATACGATTGTAAGGTGCATATAACTACTTGGTCATTGCTATATTTCTTGTTGGCTTTACAGCAATGAGATACTTGCCTCAGAACTGAAATACTTAGAGTATCATGTAGTACCAAATCCACAATACAGGTGCACTACTGCTACATGTTAAAACCTATTTGTATATTTTGGGGGTTTTTTTGAGGGGGAAGAAGTATATCTGTTGCGTCCTTACTAAAGCCACAGAAATAATATCATATACCCACAAATCTGCTGAATGAACGTACCTGGTCTAAAATGGGAACCCTTAAAAGTGTAACAGTAAGCAGGGAAAATAAAGAGAGGTATTAAAAAAAGTTATACCGGCTCTCAGAAGTAAGAAGTGTCACCAGCATTTATTCCCATTATTGTGTCAAACTTCTCTTATCACTATGTCTGTACACATAATATCTGGGTAGCCTTTGCTATTGCAACATGTAAAACTGTATGACAGACAAAACTATCTAATCTCTCACAGGAAAACGATTTAAAGAGGAAAGGGGTAACTCTATACATATTCATCTAAAAAAACACAGTAACAAATACCTCACTAAACTCTGCCAAGGTTTATGGAAACAATTGGGATTTGTATATACATCATTTGGATATGGGCCATTATCAAACTATCTAGAGAGTTAATCAACAGAGGACACTCTCAGCAAAACAAGACTGATGCTACATAATCAGAAACACCAGAGCTGTAAACAATGGGAATGCACATTACTCCCAAACAGTATAAATAATTTAAGACTTCCAGAACTGAAATTAATCTACATACCATTTGAAGCACACAGAACCACCAATTCAGACAGAATAATGAAAGGTAAGGGAAAAACAGATGGATAATTAAAAAGATACTTTTGAAGTGGGAATAGTCTTAGCTTCGCAGTGCTGGTAACAAGAAATAAATATCAAGAAAATCCTATTACATGCATGTACATGTTATATGATTTTTTTTTCCCCAGAAGGGATTGTTGGTTTGTTTCTTTTTTTTTCCTACAGTCTGATTGGACAGTGAACCTGCTATATCCATCAACATCTATCTGATTAACTCTTCCTCTCTTTGAAGCACCATTGTTTTGTAGGGCACTGTTTGCAGAGAGATGGAAACAATCTCATTTGCCCATATTTGAGATGGGCATTCTTCCTTTAAGCCCCTGCTGCCCTACAAGTCAGCACCCTTTCATCCCCAGATGAAGTCTCCACAGCATACTTCAAAGGAAAAAGATACTTATGGTGTCTTAACCTTTCCTTTGTAACTGAATCTGTAGATCCAATATCATCTAGCAAGGCTAATTGCATAGTATGCAAGGGAATTACTATTATTTCGATATAACCCACCATAGAGAAATGATGAAAGCTGAGGCACTGTTGTAACAGGCTTTACATAAAGACAGCGCCACAAACACCCTATCAAAGGAAGTATCTTGCACAAGTACAACAGGAAAATGTCACAAATTATATGTATAATCTGCAAAATTATATTCAAATATCAGCCACCTTACCCTGCAAAAAAAAAACCTTGGGAGGAGAGAAGAAATAGTGAAAAAAAGAAAAGAGAAAGAGAGAGGGTATGTGATTTCATGGTTAAATATTACCATAGTTCTTTCATCTTCTTAACTTGCTCTACTCCATATTTTATGTTCTAATCTCCTTACCCTCTGCAAGTTTTACATTTTCCTATAACACAGATCTAAATTAATTTAAAAGCTGATTTAAGGTAAAGTAGAAAAACATGGAAATTCAACAGAGGAACTAATATGAACATTTCATCATTGAAAAAAAAAAAATTCTCATGCAGGAAGCAACGGTGCTAAAAAAAAGTGGCATGTGCAGAAGTTTAAGTACGACCTAAACAGTTTGGAAAACTCTTTCTGCAATGAACAGCTTCTCCTGTAAGAATGCAAAGGAAAGGTAACTAACTCGGAGACAACTATAATTTTTAAATTAAAAGAACAGTAACCTTCTATGCCTCATCATGAAAATCTGCATATTCCATGAGTTCCATTAATGTGAAAATAAAACAGAAATATTGAAATCTAAGTTAGGAAAGTGCTTAAGCCTGTCCCAGAGTTTCTGGAGCAATCGTAAGTTTAAGATATGCTTAAAAGTTTTCTTCGGTCAGGAAGAGATTAGTCAGTTCTCCCTCTAAATGCCAAAAGCAAGGATAAGATCTTCAATCTGGTAAAAGTGCATGAACAGCATTCAGGTAAAAACCCAAACCAAGCCAAAAGCCACCAAAAGCAAAACATGACAGGAAAAAAATCACTCAAAAACCTTAAATAACACTAACAATCGTATTTTTTACAGGATGGGAGCTGCTTTCTCTATTACTTCCTTACTGAAGAGTGGAGAGGTGCAATTACATGACCTACATTCAGCACTGCTTTGTGTTACCTGTGATTTTACACCAGGGACCATCTGAGTCAGAATGAAGCAGTTGAGCCCAAATTCACCACAGCCTGGAATGCAATAAGAGGATCCAGCCCCACATGAGGTACCAGGGATTGAAAACAGCTTTGTCCATTTATGAAAAACATCATACGGTATTTATTTTTGTTGTTACATTTACCATATGAGGTTGGAAAATAGTACATGAATACTTTTTACACACACACACATATATATGTATTCCCACACTGTCCACATACTCTATCAAAACACTTCTTGTTTCTCATGTTCCCAAATAAATGTAGAGTACTAACATGTGTATGTGTTGTTTATCACTAAATAAAATGCATCTAGAATTTATACATGTTTACTTTAGGCAACACGATCAGCTGATAACAATCAGTTGTGTTTTTAAAGGCAGCCAAATTCTTCAGAAATGGGCTGGACATTACTTGGTAACTTCAATTATTTTTCCATGTGAGTCTTTTAGTAGCAGCTTCATTCAGCAAATACTGAAACAATCATCCAGTATTTTTAAAGACATTTGCTGTCAGATATAAAAGTTTCAGAGGAAACAGCTAGGAAGAAGAGCACAGAAAATAAGGTTTCTTTTAATTATACACAGAAATTAATATCTAGCACAGAATAACACATTATTGATGTGGTAATTAAAATATTGTATTCTGAAAGATAAATATATTAGCAAGCCAGAAGGACCTGGCCTTATTTTATTACACGTTAATAGAGAGGAAATAGAGTTAAACAGATGGCACTCAGTATTTCTTAGTGAATTCAGCATCTGTGAGTACATGCTGCATAAATGCCAATTAAAATGTGTCCGAGTAAATTTAATTCTCTTGCTGATAGAATGCAAGCCAACCTAGCTGGCTAAAGATCAAGGTTAACCTTAATCGTCTGCTCAACTTGTAGCAAGTTGCTTTCAAATTGTACAGAAATTCCCAGTGAAATAATAAAAGAGTGTTCCTATTGATTTGTATTCATTTACATTCATAATTCTCTTCTCAAGTGTTGGGCCAAAGCACAAAGGGGAAAAAAATATAGTACTGTGTGAATCATCTGACAAATCTAAACGAAGAAATATTTCTTTGATTTAAAAAGTTTCTGCAGAAACGTTCAGCAGAACTTCTCCTTGGGGTAATTTTATGAAGCAATTATTTTAGAAGTTACTTGATAATTTTTATTAGCCACACAAGACACTTTTTAATTTCCTCTACTCTATTACTGACAAACTACCGCTATCTTATATTAGGTTGTCATCCAAATCTTTCATAGAATGCAAAGTGAATTTTGATTCTTATATGATCAAATACAAATTAAAAAAAAAAGACTGTATTGAAAAGCTAAAACAATATTGTTATGCAACCCTCTAGCAGTTCTAATTTAATTTGGCATTTTACTGTCTTGTCATAAGGCAGAGAAGAACAGAAAAAACACCTTCAGTATAAGAAAACCCCATCAAACACCATCCAAAGGCAAAACTCTGAAAACTTTGAGATTTTGCCACATATTTCAAGAATTACGAAGTGCAGTCTAGGGGGTTTGTACCCAGGAAAACTAAGCATCCACCCCCATGAGAAAAGAGAAGGCACTTTTGGGATGTGCTGAGCCATCCATAAAAATCAGGTATCATTGACTAAACTGAGGCAAATGCACACCAAGAAAAGCTTGGATCTTTTGCAAAGCTAATCAATTAAGTCCCTTTATACATAATCCATGTGTGCAGTCTTTTCCCATACCAATTATTTCATGCTGGCAGCGTTTTGTTGAGGGAAAAGCTAGTCAGAAACTATAAAACATACAGCCCAACAGCAAATGAAATTAAATGCCAGAAGTGCAAATTACTATCTAGGAAATGAAATCTGAACTATTCATGCATGTATACATACTAGCAATAAATTAAATTATGGCAGTCAGGGAAAAGACCTAAATGTCATTAGAAAGAGTGCAATGGAAACAGTGGTGCCACAATCAGAAACTATAAAATAAAAGCTCTCCTTGAAAGGGGGAAAACAAAAGGTTTGCTGCTGTTCTCTACAACAGCAGGAATAAAATGACTCAGCAAGACCTCAATGCATTTTTAGATTACAGAAATCACACTGGATTTTGAATAGTTCACTAATTCAGCAAAATCCACTTCTTGGGCAATTCTGCAAGACTGGTTGGGGAAGACATCATCATGTCTTTTATAGGGGGTCAGTGCTCAACAGAATGCACACAAGGAGCCTCATTTTCAGACCTATTAATCAGTGAACTATTGA
Source organism: Callaeas wilsoni (assembly GCA_013398955.1). Classification (NCBI taxonomy): domain Eukaryota; kingdom Metazoa; phylum Chordata; class Aves; order Passeriformes; family Callaeidae; genus Callaeas; species Callaeas wilsoni. Next base: position 144,413 of record VWPU01010368.1, read on the forward strand.
AGATTTGGCTGAGGAGCGCCTTGGATTTAACCATTTTAATAAACAACAGATAGTGGTACTGGAGATGAAAGGAAATAAAAAATAAAAACACCCAACACAAAGCCAGGGTCAGCAACAGACATGTTTCCTAAATTAAATTGTGAATTGGGTAATGTCAGCAGAACTGTCAGACAGGAATTCAAGTAAGCAGAGACGGTGCACTACTCTTGACTGCCTTGTCACTTGTAGTCCTTTACTGCAACGGAGACCACAGAAGGAACAGTAAAATACTAAAATCTTGAGGTAGTCAGAGGTACAACATGACTGACTATATAAGGTACTGGGGAAAGACTCACATGTCCAAAACCAAGAAAACTACCAGGTAAGATAATTTCTGAGCACAGTCAGCATTCAGCACAGAGGAAGGGTGATGGAAAGACAGACAGATGGACAGGGCAACTTGAGGGTGAGCAAAGAAACAGTGGTGCTCACTTCAAGCCCTTGCTGGTCTCTACCTTTATCTTTTGGGAGAAGCATTTTTGCTTGACTTACCAGGAAAGAGGATTTGTGGTGAAGAGCAAATTCCAAGGGACAAATGAATAGCCCCTAAATACCAGATTTGTTTTAATCCCCTGCAGGAGTGCACCTGCAAAGAGGAAGAAGATGCCTGTGTGCGATGTCCTTTTGTACTTCCTTGGCTGTGCTGTTATTATTCTTGATTGAACCTGTGCTTGATTTCTGCACCTGGCTAAGTTTCCAACCCTTTTCAGAGGCTTTATATCCTTGCACTTAAAAGCTTCACCGAAGTCAGGATGGGTCCATTCCCCCAATCAGTTGATAACAGCTGAATGTGACATACATCACAGCAAACTACAAGACTTTTGAGAGTGGATTCCGAGTTTGTGATGGCAGAAGCGTCTCCGGATTCACAAACAAGATTCGCTACTGATGATTCAGAGATATTTTTCTTAAAGCTCTTGAAAAACAAAAGGCAGAGCACCTAACAGGATGGATCAGGCACTACCAAGCAATAATCCTCACAATGATTGTAATAATACTTGGATTAGATTCTTTACTCCAGCCTGCAATGTGCAAAATAATATGATTCAACAATTGCTGTAATTCTTTGCTGTTGCACAAAGAATAAGCATTTAAAGATTCAACGGAGCAGCTTTCATTGTCTTCTACTGTAACTATCGTTCTCTTTATCCAGAAGAGGTGACCTTCTAGCAACCTTGTACAATGGCTATAAATGAATGGAAATGTAACCTCACTTTAAGACCTCCATAAAAAGAATTATACTACAATGATTTTGCATCTTTATGTCAGCATGTCAGATAAATATTTTATTTAGTTGCTAACTAGATAATGCATTTTCAAAACAACTCACAATGCTGAATGCATTTTTTAAATATACTGCTAAATGAAGCACAAATTCAACTAATTTTTAAATATTTAAATATATTTGACATTTAAGAAATATTGGACATATTTTCCTTAGTGCAAATGCATTATGCATTTAAAAAAGTTTTAGCTGCCATTAGGAAGCAGTACCTATGAATAATATATCTTTTTCTAATGTCTTTTTATGTACACAAAAACATCAATTTTTACCTAGCTTAAAAGAAATCTAAATTACAGGTAAGCCATCTAATGTGTCCCTTACTACCTTTTGGCAAGATTAGTCTAATCAGAGTTTTTCCACTAAATTACCCAGATCAACACAAACCCTGCACAATTATATCCTGCTCTCTAAAATAGCACATGATCTTTGCTCATGTGGGTAATTGCCAGGGTGGAAAATTGCAGTGAGGATGATGGTACAGATGTTCTTTTTCAGTAGACCAAACAAAATGAAAGAAAAGAAGGAATTCCTGTTTCATAATGAATTCTATTTAAAATCTACTGGTTTATACACATTTGCACACACATAAACAAATGTAACAGGAATTTTCAACAGATTTTTCTAACGGAACATTGCATTCTTCTGTTGATGGTACAGGAAAAGATTAGGTTTTAAGGAAGAGAAAGTATTAAGAAAGCATCAACATGTGAAAAACAAATGTTCAATGTTTCAACCTACAAGAACGCACACTAGGATACTTCTGAAGTTAAAGTTCTTGAAGGGGATTTCAAAGCAGGATAGTTACACTGGAGCCAGTCTTTTTCACTTGTGTGCACGGACTAAAAGACAAGCAATCTTAGCACTGACAGGATAAAAAAGAAGATTTGCCTGCACCAGTTATTACTGCTGCATTTACTGATCCCCATGGCTGAAACCAGCAATTGCCCTTTAGGGGGATGAAGGGACCATTGTGAGTGATGCCCTTGGTATTCACCAGAGACTGCTGCAGAGCCACGCTCACAGAAGGGGCAGCTCATGAAATCTGTTTTCCAGATCTCACAAACCCTTGCCCTACTCCTGTCTTGCTCTTCTCTCCCCAAAGGTACTCCTCATCTCTATGCCTTTGAGAGCTGCTCTCCATTAGGTATTTGTTCAGCGAGATTTTACCAAATTGTGGGCTTTTTTTTTTCCCTTACCATTAACTATTTTAAATTGTACACAACACGCATCATTAGGCAACACTCCTGTTAGAGTTGAGGATTTTTAACATTTAGGTTATTTCCAGAACTGCCCTGCTTATTCTCAAATACGAACCAAGCAAACGAACAAGGCCTAGCATTTAATTTGCATTGATTTATATCTGCACCAGTTATGGCAATACAGAGTGATGGAGATTTTTCTACATCAGAGGGACACCTAACAACAAAAAAAGGAGACATGGAACCAGGCAATGGTGGTGGAGAGCTTAGAAGAGCACCTGTTTGAAGCCAGAACTCCACAGAATTCCTTCATGTAAGTGCCATTATTTTGCATTATTATATGCACTGTTATGTATGCATATCCTGTATAATCTCTAACCAGGAACAGGGATGGAACTGTTTTTCCTATCAACCTCAAGAATGTGTTTTATTTATCCTCAGTTAGAATAAAGTAATTGAAAACATCTGACAAGTGTTTTAGCAGTAACAAATAATTACTGAGAGTTACAGATGGAAAGCGTAAATTCACTATTTTTGAGCATTTCATAGTGTTACCTGTCAGGAGGAGGGTCAGTCCCCATTTGTTTCCTCTACAGAGCACATAGTCATAATTACAGCCTGGGCTCATCCTCATTTTCCATTCAGCTTTATGGGCAACTAACACAAAAACACAGCATCTTTTGGGCTGCATTTGTCTCTAAACCAGTCTGTCAAGGATTCATCACACATATCAGGTTCCTGAGATGCTGACCATCTCTCAAATAAGCAAGTGACACAGAGTCAGAAAACCCATTTCATTTCTATGTAAAAGCCTAACACCCACAGACTTTGACTACAGGATCTATCATTCTCTTTCAAATATTTGCTGCAAGAGAAAGGAAGAGAGAAGGACAATGTAGAGAACAACTTATTCACTTCCTCAAAATGAAAGAAAGTAATTTGGATTCTCTTTCCCTCTTCCCCAATCCAAACCCCAGTTTGTGGTGCAGGATTTTAGCCGCTTTTGTCTGGTTAAGCTAAGCACTGAACAACGTATTTCTCTTTGCCTCGCCCTGGCTACAGCTCTGAGAAGAGCTGAAAAACTCCTTTTTCTGCAAAAGATACCAGACTATTTGTGAACTATTTCTTGATCTGACTTGAATCACTAATTAACTTCAACAAATATATGTTTAAATTTCAAGACTGTCATAATAATAATACTTAAATGGCCTCCCATACAACACCGAGAAGGAAAGGGTATTAGCACTGACACCCACAATATATGTGTTGGTGGCACACACAGGTTACCTCTCACATCCAAAAGGTCAGCAATTAAGTTTATTTCTCCTTGTGATTCATGGAGAAACTTTTAATGCTGTCTTTCTGAACAATGTCTTAAACACTAAGCATTTGGTTTATGTAAGCAATAAAATTGGCAGCTCCATCCTATGCTTATTTTTGAGTTGTGTTCTCCACAAAAAGTTAGGCATCCTACCAGAGTAATTTAGTTTGCAGCAGATTTAGGCTTCAAGCTGCTTTAAGTATTTGGTGTTGAAAACCATCTTGTTTTACAGTGATACTGTCAAAATTCTTTCCCTTACCAAACATGTCAGCATTTAATTTACTAAGTAGTACTTGTAGCTTACAATAAAACTATCACATTTTTGATGCCATGTTCACAGAAACAGCTGGATGTGCATACTACAGAATTTACCAGTATTCACATATGCTTCATGACACAAAGATGGACTAAAATTTTGGTTCTTCCAAGAAAAGCAAAGTTTAATCAAGAAGTATATAATTATCCATTCAAAATGAGAATACTAGGACTCAAGGCAATTTACTGATGTTCCATGGTTTTGTCTAAAAGATTGCAAAAAATCGGCCATGTTAGAAACAGATCATGCGGGATTATTGTCCACTGAGTACACCAGTCTGCTAGGACATCCTCTGAATGCCATTCCTCTTGCACTGCAAGTATCCAACACACCTCACACAGGCCACTCAGGGCAGACAGACCGTGGAGCAGCTACAGTCAAGTCAGTACATCCCCATGGTGGGGTACCACTGATGTGGGGATTCCCCGAAATCTGTGACGCCACATCGACCCAGCACCTGAAGTGACAAAGCCACTCGTCAGCATTTGCAAATCCGGGAACAGAACCACGCAGATTGACTGTACTGTTCACACCTGCCTTTCCTTTCTCTAGTCCCAGCTTCCTGGCTGAGAAAAACACATGGCTTCCCACACAGCCAAAGGTCACAAAACATTAGACACATGACGTCTGTATGAAAACCTCAGAGAGATGTAGAGCGTGACCTAGATCTCAACGTAAATACTGAAACGTGGATAAATACTGAGAGGATTTAGATCAATGAGCCCTTCAGAACCTAAAATGGGTTTATGTTAATGAAAATCCTTCCATCCTCCTCATACTGCCACAAGTCTACTCACATATGTTAAGAAATTTAACTTATTCATAGCTTTCTGTTCTTAGTGTCCTATGTTTGCCACAGACACATCTTCCTTGACCTCATTATCAATATGTTAACCTGAGAAATATTAGGAAGATACTTCCACTCTTATTTTTATACCCACATTAAATTCTGAAATGAAATTCTGAAAAATAACCATTAAATAGATTTCAATCATACTGAAATTGTAAAACTGAGATTTTTCTATGGCCTGTTTATAACACGAAAAGCATTTATTGTGATATGGATCTGATCATTTCCATTCACCTGTTCTAATGGGTACATGAGGTTAATAAAAGATGCAGATTTAAATAAGAAGTACCATAATTGGAACCTCATCTTTACGTTTGCTCTCATATGATCAAATCCTGCAGGAAAAAATATCTGTCAGATTCCTGGGGCAAAATATATGAGGACTTCACATCACTTACTTTTATTGGATAATGAGGCTGCTGCCATACCTGGGTCTAGGTGACCATTTTATGTGCACTCAAATTAAATTTACATTCTTTAACAAGCTCCTTGAAGCCCTGTTGACATTAGGTGTACTCTAATTACTGCTGGACTTTGAAGTTTTAAGTAATCGTTTTAACTTGAATTCAAGTCAGATTGTTAAAGTTCAGGAACAGCTACAAGAGATGACAGGAAGAAAGAGGACTGCAGTTCAAAATATTCACAGAGATGTACTACACACAAGCAATATACTCTTCCATAGGTTTCTATTTTTTCAAATTTACTAAATATTAATAGTTTTCAGTGATAAGACAAAGATTTTAAATTGTCTCAGAATCTGCAGCTACTATTCAATTCCCACCATGAGCTGAAGAAATAGTTTGTTGTCTCTGATTCCTTTCTCACAGACAAAATCCCCAAACGAAGAATCAACATGACTTCTACACCCTTAAAAATCACATGTTTATGTATACATATACAAACAAATGTGCACACGTTCACTACCAGTCTGTCAGCAGTCCTAAAACATCAGGAGATCCAGTGGAAGTCCTGGCACCTCTCAAGATCCCAACAATGGCTCTGTGTCCTTCTAATTTCAGATGAGGCCTTGGGGTTGTAACAACTACTCGAGGACCAACACTAGCATCTGATTCTAAGCAAAACTGCTTGCAAGCATATTGTGGGATTATTTTTCTTTTATTTTATGGCTTGCTGTTGATTTTATAAAAATAATTTTAAAAGCCTCATTGACAGGCCAGCTCCTCTGTTATTTACCTGAGAGCATTTTTCAGGTAAACCATGACTGCTCCTGTGGTTGTGGCTGTGATTCTATAACACCGCTGCAAACTAACTGATAGAAAGATATTGGGATGTAAGATTTTTATTTAAAGAAAGGTATAGAGAAGAAAAGAAGAACTGTTAAAGTAATGCCAGTCACTAACCAATGCCAATAAACAAATTCAAAATTGAAGATGAAATGTAATTCCTTCTTTATTGCATTGAGTAATTATCTACGATTTTATAATTGAGTACACTCATAGATGATACCAAATTTAAAAGCATTGTATAAAACCACTTCCACAAAACAGACAACTGTTCTTTTACAACTGCCCTTTTTGTTTCCTTTGGTGGAACAGGTTAGCCAGTTATGATTTTGAAGTGGTTAAAAACTGTTTCTTTACACAAACTTGTAGCCCAAAGACAAATGCATTCTTATGTGCAGTGAGTGCAATGTGTTTCTAACAAAACCAATAAACTTTCATGTTAAAGTGCTTTACTACCACTAACAGATGATTCCTATATTCTATGAATTAGTTCATTTTACTTACTCTAGTACATATTCTTACGGATTTTTAAAAACTCCAACTCTGGTCTACATTTAGTTTTGCATCAGGCAGTTATAATTGAGTGACCAAATAATTTTCTGAACTAAAATTAAGCTTACATCAGGATAAAATGAGTGAATCTTGGCGTTTGTAACAGCAGAATCTCCACAGAAAGGGAGCCAAACCAGTAATTTATAAAACTCAACTCCATTTCAATGACACTAAAATAACAGAAGGATTTATGAATAGTTTCTCTCCTTGTTACACCCAGATTACTGTGTCATCTGGGTAAGGCTGAAGACTTAAGAGTATTTCACCTAAACTAATAAAGCTGTTTACTGAATCTGAACTAAGTGCTGAAGTTTACTTCTAATGAGCGTTGACTGATCTTGGCAAAGAAAGTGAATTAGAATACACATAGCTGAGCCAGACAAGTCATCACTAGTCAGTAAGTCCCCCAGGACAGAACGAAGAAAAATGGTTTCTCAGCTTATTTTTTTTCTGAAGGATCACCACAAACGCTCATGTTGATAGTAGCGCTATCTTGACATCCTTTCAGAGCTGTTCTTAGCACTGGTAATATCTTGCCCTGCTGAGAACTTTTTTACAAGTCAAAAAATGAAGCCATTTTAACAGTTCATTTTGTTTTTATCTATCCAAACACTTCTAACACACTCATCACCCCCATGTTTGCAAACCTGAGATTTGAGTGTTGTCACACAAAGGATTAGTGTGCAAATCCCGCAGGGCCTGGAGTGCTCCACGTCAAACTGGTTTCCAGTGCAGCAGCTCTGGGTGGCAAAGGGCTCTGCTCCAAGGGGTGCTGGATTGGTGGTCTGAGGATCCAGCTGGTTTGACTCAGCTTTTCCTGACACCCTGAACAACTCAAGTCGCATCTCTCCGCCTCGGTCTCCAAACAGAACAGAAGCAGTAGTGATCTCCCTCAAAAGCTATGTCTAGAAAGCCTAAATAAAAACTCTGTCTCCATGAGCACTCTCAATAAAAACAAACTAAATCTCACTAAAAGGTTCAAGGTGTTATCATATCTAATTGCTTCTACCAAAAAGCAATGCTGTAAGGGTTCTATGAATGTCAGTAGCACTGTCACTATCACTCTCATGAAATGAAAATAGGAAAAATAATCCTAACCTAACAAACTTAAAGTACCAAGCAGTTGAAAGTTTTGCTGCTTTTACTCAGTTAAAGTTCATGAAACTCAAAAAGAACAGCAAGGCAGAGGGACAACCCTCTGAAGTTGTAACTTACTTGATTTACAGTTTCATATGTGCTAACATTTGTGCATCTTTAACTGTTTTTGGTAAATTTTACAGCCACTCTCCCCCCATAATTGTCTCCATAGTTTAGTTGTCTTTAAAAAAAAGACAATTCATGTACTGTGTTATAAAGAAGTGTTGCTAGAGCCAGATAAGTCAGGCCTTCTGTAAAACTTTTTGGGTGTGAAATCAGAATGAAAACAAGACAAACTCTTCCAAAACAATATTTTAAGGTTCAGTCTAAGATTTCATTTGTGTAAGTTGCAAGCTCCAGTGACATTTGGCTGAAACCCCCCACCCCCCCAAACTAAATAAAACCAGAGCAAAAAAACCCAAAACCCCTCAAACCCAAACCCTCTTTTTGCCAATGACAGGTATTAGAGGCAGATGATTTGGAACACAACACTGCTGGGACCACATTATTCTACTGACCATATCACCACAAAGGAAGCTGCAACTCCTCAAAGGCTATTTTAGAGACATCAAAAACATTCACAGCCTAATATTATGTTGATAATAATAATAAAAACGGTATCTCCCTTAAAGTAAAAGTGCAACTGCTAAGCCTCTCTGTGCAAAGGACACAGCTCCTTTGATCCCTGGAGATTTTCAGCTGAGCCACATATTTGCTTGAATACTCAAAAAAATAAGTAAGTATCACCTGCCATGATTTTTTTTAAAATACATTGTGAGATGGTCCTGGTTCTTTCTAATTATGCTTTTTGTTACCTGTTTCCTAGATTAGGATTCAGGACCAAAAAATTTTGCTTAAAAATAAAAAGCCCCTTAATGTTGGTGAAATGTTGGAGGAGGTAGGTAATGAGCATGCCCTTTGCATACAAGCTTCAGAGAACATGGAAAAAGCAGAAGGAATTGGGTTTTCCTCTAATTGAAACCTAGTATCCAGATAAACTTGCATACATCTAACCTTTGTTCTCTTACTACAAAGCTGCTCAATTACACATGGAAAATGGGGCACAATAAAAGCTATGGCATCTATTCACACCACGGGAATCCAGTTTAATTATTCCCACTAGCAGATATGAAGTGTTTCCTAATGCAAATACTGGACTCTCAGAACGCTGACATCAAGGAGCTGCACTTCACAGGGATGAAGTATAAAAAGGGTTGCAGTTTACACTCAGTTTAAGCACAGCATTTTCTGATGATTCTGCTATGGAATTGAAAAGGCAAAGTTTTCAGTAATCTAAGTTTTCAGCAAAGTCCTTGCAGATTTTCTAACAAGAAATATGGATATGCATATCAGATTACAGCAAAATGTAGCAATTTCTGTAAACAGCCAAGAAACATAACACAGTACACTCTGCATTCATTCATTCATGGATCTGCCATTGAGATACAAGGAGCTTTCTGCAGGCCCCAAGCATTTTACTGCTTTAAAGAGTGTTTTGAACAAGAGAGTAAATTGATCTGCTAATGGTTTCATCAACAAGTCAAAAGATCTTTATGGCATAAAATTCAGAACTGAAAATTCAACCTAAGCCAAATTCTTATCTTTGAAGTCCCTTCCAACCCAAACCATTCTATGACTCTATGATTTATGACAAACACTGAATGAAACCTCTAAGCAGAGGAGTTTCATTCCCGGTCTGCCCGTGCTCCCTGTTTGACCTTGCCCATGGTCACCTCCATGTCCCCTCTCATCAGCTGCTCTCACAGGCCTCCTTTTCCCCTCTCAGGTTATCTCCAGAGTCTTCTCAGGTGAGGAAGCAGAGGCAGTCTCCACGCAGTGACTATAGGATGGTTACCTCAAGTACTGCAGAATTTCAAATTTGTTATTGCCTGTATTTTAAAATAAATAGATAAAAAGAAGTGTGAGGGAAGTAAGGTCCTGAATTTGCAGACTGCCAGACAAAGAGTCCCTTGAATCTTCTCAGAGTCTGTGAATTCTATATGAAGTCCCCTGAAGCAGTGACTGAGTGCCAAATCACACATCTGTCATGAGCAAAAGCTTTTATTCCAGTGACAGAACAGGAAATAGATTTTAGGAAAGGATCTGTGTATTTTCATTAAAAGCATCTGTCATATGATCCTGGGAAGAAAAAGGATCATGATTAGGCTATATTAAAAAAAAAAGTCACAAAGTTTAATTTCAGAGGAAAATTGGGATTTACACAGTCCTCCATTCTGTGCTAGCAATCCAAACATTCTCACTTATACCAGAAATGGTTTGGTTGCAGATCACAGTTATAAAAGTAAATCGATTCTCACAGTACATGGTGAACAAAATGTATGCATATGTAAATTATATATATGCATATATATTTCTTCATCCAAAATACTAGAGCTAATGTAGGGTCTTTGTTGAGCACTATGTTCAAAGGTAGACTTAAACAGGAAGAAACCTTTTAAATATTAAATTTTTAACTTGATATGTAATTCAAAAAGATGTTGGATAAATGAAATGTTTTAGACAAATGTGGCAGATTCGCCAGTTTAACTTCTGTGCAGAGACATATACACATCTTTGCCATACACACAGCTTAAAATTACTACCATGTGCCAAATAAACTTTTACAGATGTTCAGCAGCAGAGTTCAAAGAAACTGCATTGTGTCTTCCTTGATATATACCAGCCAAATATATAAAAACAAAGAGATGTCAAGATATCAAATGAAGTGTCCACTTGCTGATGTTCAGATAAATGGGAGATGCAAGGCTGCTAATATTCCTTCTTTCCCATTACTTGAATTACATTCAAACAATGTTTTGCAGTTATTTTGAGCTTCCATCATAAAGCATTCCAGCTAAGCTATGACATGTTTTAAAGTGACTTTTCCCTGTGGCTTTTTCTACAAAAAACTGGGTATTTCTACATCACAGTACATGTGTGAAATCCTCCTCTGAGAAACTTTTGTGTGCACGCATAGAAACCGTCTCTCTTTCTCTCAGCATTATATGTATTATTGAGAGAAAAACATACTCTTTTTGGGGTGGGGTCACTTCTCGAAATTTCATCACCAAAAAAAATTAGGGTTTTTGTGTGGCAAAACCAGTAATATCCTAGAAAAAGTAAGCCTTAATAAGGCATCATCTCTGGTTTTATTTTTAATTGCTTTGAAGGCAATTACACTGTAAATTCATGTAATAAATCTAACAATCTTCTAGTTAAGCCTGTAACTGTACACTAAGTTTAATTCATCCTGTCCTGCTGACCACTCACATGTGCCACACTTGTGTTCCCACTAATGCATTTTCCCTAAGGCCATTTCTAACATTCCTACCTTTTGAACATTTGAACATCTCCAATTACTTTTTAGAAATAATATAAAAGAACTCCACAAAACTTTCCCCCTTCATCAGGAAATGTTTCCTTTCTTTCTCTTCACTGTGGATTTCCCACTTACCTCTATATCCCTAAAACACCCTCATGCAGACACTCCCAAATTACATTTCCCTGTGGTACAGGACAAGCAAGATTCAATCCCAGAATAGTGACACTTTTAAACTATAATATTTCACAGCCCATCAGGGCTGGAAAGAAAGGCTTTTTAGCATTTAGTGAGCTACAAATTCCCTTTCCTACAAGAAAGAACCTTCTCCTACTCTGTGTTATCCCCTCTCTCACTCTGCACCCATGTATATATATATATATATA